>BGZK01001365.1:0-165102 GCA_005406025.1 Eumeta japonica
CCTGAATTTTTACATTACAGAAAATTGTGAAATATAGACTAATATGGCTGAGTTCAGCATAAAATGCTTATTCCATTGTAATAAGTTCCATTGTATTAAGAATAATGTAGATATTGCACCTTTTGCAGAATAGTGATACTGATAATCTGTTTGTCAATTGACATAGAAACATGTTTTGTTGTTTCAGATGAGGAGGTAGAAGATGAACTATTAGGAGAAGAGGAAGAGGAGGACGCGTAATAGGGCTCGCGCCCGCGCCCGCGCTAGAGACAATGCCGCAGTGACAGTGTGTGTGCACGTGCCGCCGGGCCGCGCGCCCCCCTCGCACGGTGCACCTTTTATTTAAATGACAAGATGTAATTTAAGAATAAGCAGTGGATATGAATTAAATCTGAAATATTCCTTTTGAAAGATGAAGTCAAGACGATTTCATTGCTACGTCCGCGGCCGATATTATAATTTCGAGTCTTAGTAGAATGCTGTTGAATTTTGTCATGAAATGTACAAATGTGTTTTTAAAAACTTGAAAAGTAAAATTATATGTAAGTGAAGTAACAGATGCTGTATTGAAGGTCCTCTCCCGCGAGCACGGCCCGTGCGGTAAAGTTGTGATGCTTGGGGTGAGCGCGCGCCGGCGGCCGCTTATATGTATATAGTCGTAGCGTAAGGAAGTCTGTGATTTTCTTATCGAGTTATCATATGTAATAGTAGAGACGCCCACTGAACATGCGTTACATATTACGCATTAACCGTTGATCACGTGTACTATGCGCGCTCGTTCATTAGGCGGTCGACTCCGTCGCGGTTCGATATATGTATCAACATCTTTTCGGCATATTCATTGCCAACCTCGTGATAAACGAACGGACAGATCAGAATAAGATCACAATTTTGCCCACGGTCCAAAGACGAGCGCGCGGTCGGCGGGCGGTCGCGCGGCGCCGTACGACGAGATAACGAGAACGCGATAACTAGTGCCGACGGCCGCGCGCAGACCCCGCGCCCCTCGTCCCGCGCCTCTAGCTCCTAGCGTAAGTCGGTCCACATGGAAATTCTGTGTTTCATCCCTTCGGAATTGTAGAATACGAGATTCTTAGGTTAAAAATAATTAGTATATAAGAGAGATTAAATACGGCGGTGGCGGTAGAAGCGCCGGGCCCACCCTGTGGCCTCCGAAGCACGCCGCGCCTCGCCCCGCCCCCCGCCTCGTCCGCCGCGACGGCGCGTGGGTCGTTCGATTTGCTGTATGCCGGTGGCGTGGGTTCCCCTCACCCCGCCGCCTGCTACTCGGTAGGACGCTACGGGTCTCGCCCGGTCGGCGGCGCACGCAGTCCATCGCTGTGCGGCCGCGGGTCGCTCTGCGGCGTGCCGCCCCCGGTGGGGAGTGGACGCTGTACAGAGCCGCTTCACACAGCGATAACAGTCATACGATCTTGTACCCTTTGCATCGACGCCATTTTCATGAGACATGGGAAATTAACAAACCATGAAATTTTTTATATAATTTTTCTACCAATCGCATGTTAATTTTTTTGTCACAGCATATAATACCAAAGGGGGCGATGTACCTAGAACTACTTAATTTGTGAACAGCTATCGAAATTTCCTGTAAAGCTGTACTTTGTACCGCCTTATCGATTATTTTGATAAAATTATAAAATAAAATGGTACGCATGTGGTACGGTCATCTGTATGATTAATGTGAATACCTTAGTACGATTTTATTTATTTGTAATGTTGAACACTATGATTTTCTACAATGGACGAAGTGTAAATACAACCGATTTTAAGTAAAAGTTATTTTGTTTGTAAGTCTACTTTTTTACCCTTTTATTACAAAAGTTTATAAGCTATAGGTGTTCTTCGCTGCTTGTTAGATTGAGAGGTAAGTATAAAGAACACCGTAGAATTTATTAGGTATGGCTTTTGTCAAGTAGGCTAATGCAAGCATCCGATGTGTAATTGTGCAATTTGTATACACAATACAGAATGATTGTATACACAATACGGGATGACATTAATTTTTTGTTACGTACGGTTAGGTACACTACAAAAAATGAAACGAACGTAATAGATAATCTGTCTAGATTAGTTAAGGTAAGTGACGTTAAGAATCAAAATGGCGGATAATTCATGAACTTTGTTTAACTACATGGATACTAGACTCCATTTTAGTGCGATTAAAGTATACCTCACACGTCCTCTCTTACATGTTACAAGTATCGTGTGTAAGCAGCTGCGTAATTACAGTACAAGTAAAACTGGATTGCTTGTGAAAAAGATCATTGATTACATATTTAATCGATTAAGTTTATTTTGAAACTTTAATCCAAAGTAGAATGTTTCCGATTATATGGAGGGTTACGTATGAAAGATGTAATTATCATGACCTTTATAGTCGCATTGTCTATGGACCTTGATATTACTGCAAGCAAATGTTATATTTAATAGTTAAGTTTAATCGATCTACCGAGAACCTTAGGAGTTAATTAAAAATATCTTATTTGCGAAACTTGTTAGCGATATCTCTCGAACAAATTAAACTTGGTTCAACATTGATATATTGCTTTCTAAACAGAAGAGCTAGTTAGCTTTTGAAAGTTATCGGTAGACTAGTTTAAAAAATATTCTAAAAAATACTTAAGTAATATTTCTCCAACAATATCTTTTAAATAAACAACTAAATTTGATGCGTTTAGCAAAGATTAACGTTTTTAAGAACAATTTATCTGTAGAGTAGTTCATAAATTAATGCGAAAAAAAGCTTAAAATCAATTTTCTCTAAAGTTATCTCGTGGCTCTTAGACAAATCAACCGCTTTTTACACAATTTGCGGTAGTCAATGCAACTATTTGAGGAAAAGAACTGATTAGATCTGGTATGGATCGGTTCAGTAGTCTAAAAGTTATTTAAAAAAATAGGAAAACCTGTAGACCCTAAAGGCTACCCCTGCAATTTCCCGCTAATTTTCACCGCAAAGCTATAGTACTGTAGTTTGTTGTGACATCTTTGAGCTCTTCAAGCTCAAAAAATACGGCTTATATGTTATTTTGAGCTTTTCAAGCTCAAAAGTCTGGTATACATTAAACCAAGTAATTTTTTACGCAAATTGTTTGATTTTAAATTGTTTTTATAGCATTCAACGCCGTTTTTTAGCTCTCTTAGGCGAAAGTCATTTTATAAACTTATTTAAAGAAATTGAAAATGATTTGACAGTAATTTTTCTCAAATAAATTAACCATGTCTGATTTGTTTATTAGTGATTGATTCAATCATTTGAGGTTTAAAATAAATGAATTATTGAAATCGATCCGCATAACTATTTAAAAGTTCTCGATAAAAATCGATGTCTCGAAATTTAAAAGTTATATTGAAAATACTTTTTTTTTAGTCTTTAAAATGCCATAACTTTGGAACGCGTTGTTCGACTTCAATGTTAAAGACGGCAATCGACGCAGTTTTTTGAGGCCTAAGAATGTTATACTAAGAGAAAAATCGATCAGTCGTTAAGTTTCTATTCTAAAGTTATTTTAAAAAAACGCTCGTTTTTTAAATTTTTGAATTTTTTCGTTCACGATGTTTCACGAACGAATCAATCGATTTTGATTTCCAAAACGGCATTCGATGTAAATTTTTGAGGCTGAGAGCTGATTAGGCTATGGAATTCATCAGTGCAATAGCCAAAAAGTTATTCTCAAAAAACATCGTTTTTGAATGTCTTTTCCGTTTTTTTTGTAATTTCTCGAAACCTACTGGTTCGAATGAGCTTAAACTTACAGGAAGTCTAAGTTCAGTGGAACCCTTTCGAATACCATAAGTCTCGTTTTGATCGGTAAAGCCGTTCAAAAGTTATAAGAAGTTTACACACACAGCATACGGACACCATCGTAAAAATAGTCAGGGAAGCTTCCTAGGGCTTCAAAATGTTGAGATATGATGAAAACTCTATTTACGAAAAACGGGGTAAAACCAATAACTTCCCAGTTTTTGAAAATTCATAATTTTCTTAGCTGGAAGTTAAAAAAAATTCTGACAACTTTATTTTCGAGGTTCTTCAAAACATACAGAGCGAAACTATTTTGAAGTTTCAGGAAGTCTAAGTTGAGTGAATTCACTTTAAATGTCACAGCTACGTTTCAGTCGGTTAATATAAACACGCACGCGCCGTGTGCGCACGCACAGAAGGAGTATTTCAAGTGTAGCAAATTCTATTACCTACAAAATAAAGATTTTTTGTTTTAATTTAGAGAGAAAGAGAGACATACAGACATCACTCGGAAAATGATCGAAATAAATGCCTAGAATCCTAAAATGTCAAGATCTAATTAAAATTGATTATCGGAAACCGAGGTGAAAACAATAATGTCCCAACAATGATTTTTTTTTCCATTTTCATCGTATGTAATTAAAAAAAAAGATAAATAACAAATACAATAGTTGATTTGAAAACAATGTTGCAGTAATTTTCATATGAAAAATTGCTATTGCCACTACTGGCCAGTCATATGCATAACCTAAACAGGTCTAACACACTCAATTTACTATGTTTGGAAGATCTCTCTGATGTGAGTGTGACCCTTCATACTTCCAAAAAGTAATTCTACAGGTAATGGACTTGAATATCTGCTTTGACACTTTTATATAAAAAGTGCTTTTTATTATCATGATCAAATGATAAATGTTGAATTATAGTGATCAACAAAGTTAAAACTGACAAATCTCCGTGTGACAAATTTTCTACACAATGGTGATAGGACACATATCATGGCACCGTTGTAAAGTTGTTCACATGTAATCACTTAATGTGCCAAAATAAGTGTAATTTTAAAGAATCGATGTCCAAGCCATTTGAAATGAAATTTCAAGTGGCTTAGACATGTTGCAATTAAAAAATTATACAAAAGTATGCATTTGACTGGAAAAAAATTATTACCCAATGCTATTGAGAACTGTCTTATTTAATGTTCTCTCTTTAATGTACACTTTAATATTTAATAAAATATTTTTATTGTATAATTTTCTCTTGTAAGAAGTTAGCAAATTTTATCAAAAATAATAAAATGTACAATATCTATAGGATTCTTGTACAAATTCTATGCGAGAAATGGAATTGTTTGCATCTCGGGCGACGACGCAGCGAGTTGTGAAAATGGCGGATCGGCGACAGTGGCGCCGAGTTAAGTCCATGTTTGAGTGGTCACATAAAATGTCATAGACAACACAAAATTGACAATTATTTTACTAGTGTAGTAGCCTGTTTGCTAATTCATTGATACCGATGAATGCTGATTAATTTATGGTAAATTTATTGCAAAGTGAACTATCGTCGTTCAACTTTTGCTTTATTCCTGTCACGCATAAGAAAAAAGTAAAAAAAAACGAACCTAGGAACTTGTTAAGTAAACTACTATGGAAAGTTTCTTTTTATTACATGGGGAAAATTGATCAAAATCATGTGCAGAATCGTTTCTTTCGATATGGTCCATTTTTCGATCCTTTAGAAAGTTCTAACACATGTAAAATTTTCAGTTACCATCCAATTTTTTAGATGCAAACATTATGTAAGTATAATTAGTCAAAATAACAAAAATGCATACACGACATCTACACTTCGGTATAACTTTGTAGTATCTATCTGTATATTCACTTTATTCGTAAAATTTTGTGATAGATATTCGTTTTGTGACTAACCTCAATTTTAATGTTTCTAAAATGTATCTCTGTCTATTCGTATATCCTTTTATATCAAACTAACGGTTTGACCGATACTGTTGAAAATTAGTATTCAATAATGTAATTACGCAAATGTTAGACTATTGTGTCTATGTCTGTTTTTTTTTGTAAGTCCTTTTGTAACTCAAAAAAGTGTGTGTGTGTATTAGTGTACACACGTAAGAAGTGAAACTTCTTTATGACATCATTTTTCGAAAAATGATTTACTATTTACAACTTCACAGAAATTGGTTGAATAAAGCTAAATTAGATAAAGTTTATGCAAAAGACTTTTATTATCATAGACAAGGATACAAAAATAATACAATTATTTCACCTTTCTGCTACTAAGATTATAGCATTTCATTAATTATAATAGAATTATTACTATTATTGTTATCGTTATTATATATTTTTGTAATTAATGGCTTAACTCACTGATATTTACAATCAAAACTAAGGTTAACCTGAAATAACCTTAAAAAAAATAAATACCGTAATCACACCCACGTGTTGAATGTATTAGAAAAAAGGTTTAATTACTTATTTTTAGAAATCCACTGGAATTAGAATAAATATCTTTATTCTTTTGCCAATAACTTTATAAAATTTTTTGCTAATTACTTAATTGAAATATTATTTTTCACGTCACTACTGAGTTTCAGAAATAGAAATGTTCAGAGTTTCATGTAGGAGACTTGGTAATGGTATATGTACCTAGAAGGGTGATAGGTAAAACTTTTCAATTAATGCGATGTTATAAAGGGTCATATAGAATTGTAGGAAAATTATCGAACGCTACATATAAAATCGAGTCACTCAATGAAAGAATGTGAGATATAGTTCATGTATGTCGGTTGAAAAGGTTTCAACTTAGATAATAGGAAAATGTAATTTAAACAAACTGTAAATAGATCTAGGGTGTTGACAGAAAGTATATGTGACAGGTGGCCTTAGTAACAATTATGTTTATGCCAAGACGACATTAATAACATTGAATAAATATGGCGCGTAACGGAAAAATGTTACCCAGAAATAAAGATGGCGCGTAACAGAAAAACGTTACATTGCTATAAAATTTCTCTCATACGCCGATAAAGAAGTTTCACTTCAAAAATTTTCGTGTACAAGTAATGAATCTCTGGAACTATTGATTTGATTGTGAAAATTATGTCACTGATAGGTAGTTATTAGCAGGGTTGGACTGGGCTTGAAGGGCCCGGGTGGTATTAAGCATTTCAGGGCTCCCCAGAAGCTTTCGATAAGGGTAGATGAGATACACTATTTTAGTAGTCAAAAACGTATGTCGAACGTCACAAACCAGATCAAAATCGGTTGATTCGTTCAAAAGTTGCCGACGTCCGAAAATTTCCAAAAAATGCTTTTTTAAACTAACTTTCCAATCTTATGACATGTCGATTGTAATACATAATTTTGTACAACGAAAAAAAAAACTACCTCAAAATCGATTATTTCCTTTAAAATATATGGCCATTAAAAAGTTTTTAAAAAACGACTTAAAAATAACTATCAAATATTTTGATAGAGTGATATTGTCGAAAATACATCGTTTTTGTACTAAGAACGGCATCGAATTCCACATTTTAATTAGTAGGTAAATACTGGACGAATACAAAAAAAAAAAAAAGCGAATATCAATTTTTGAAATCAATAATGTGCAAGAGAGTCATGTCTCTGAGCTAAATAGCGGGAAGTTTCAGGGATGGCCTCGTGGTCAACCGTGTTTCGGATTTGTCTGTTTCATTTCTCTTTAATTACGAATGAACTATTTTACATGTAAGTCGTAAGCCTGAGGATAGGTGTGGTAGGGGCCCGCGCAGGCCGGGGCTCGGCCGGCAAACGCCACCCCGACTATATGACCAGTCCGACACCGACTATATGACCAGTCCGACACCGACTATTAGTCTCAATCTTGAGTGCAATGTACTACTTTTAATTCTGATGAAGATGTTTCAAATATTAAAAATTTTAATTATAGTGATTGAAGTCAAAAAAAAAACTAGACGTCTGGTTGATTTATCGGTATGCACTGCCTAAACGGTTTGAAGTAAAAAAATGAAATTTATATCGTAAATATTAAATTACAATAGCTATACAAACAAGACCTCGACAGCGTGGACATCATATATTTTTGTTTAATATTTCAGCCACAGAGACGATTTTTATGTAAAAAAACATTTACCAAACGACATTTGGATATGGTTTTCAAATACACTTTAATAGCGTTCATACAAAGAAATTGTTTGAACGGTATGGAGTGGTGGTGGCTCGGTGGTTAAGGCTACGGCTTTGGATCAGAAGGTGTCAGCTCTAAGTCTGATTGCGGCCAAATTCAGCAATGAGTTTTTAACTTATTCCAACGTAAACCACACGCTCCGTATCTCAAAGAGCACGTTAAAGTGTCTGTCCCGCATTGGATCGGTGATGATAGTTCTTAACAGCCGTTACTGGCCAGCGTAGAATGTTTAGGATTCAAGCCCCTCAATCTGAAATAAAAGATAATGGGAGGGTATGCTTTACAGTGGGGTAAATAAAGTCTGGCACAACAATCACTATGGAAGTTTGGAAGTATGGAAGGCGACTTCATTAGTATAAGAATAATCTGTTTATTAAGCGACCAAAAAATGTAACTACGCAAGAAATACGAGATCGGTGTTGCTTAGGTTTATTTCTTTTATGTCGGTTTATATCTCGGCTTTTGATGCTACTTTCAATGAAGATATAAAATACTCATCGAATGCTCATCATAATACGTGATTTAGAACTTATTACAGTGGAATCTTAATAACTCGAACTTCGTTAAATCGAAATCCTCAGTAAGTCGAAAAAAATTGCTATTCCCTTCCGATGAACCCCTAAATACGCGGTATCTTGAATTATTTAGACTTTCTAACTCGAACAAAATGTTATTTCCCTACGAAGTATTGATAATACATATTAATACTCTATAACTCGAATTTCAAAAAGGAGACTCCGTAAGTCGTAGTTGGTTAAGTATAATGACGTCTTACTTGGAATTCCCCGAAATAATAGCAATAAATTCCGAAATAAATGTTCGGTTTCGGGGCTTCTAATCTATTGTTTTTGTCTTGTACACGTGCAATGAATGAATACATTCATTAAACTTTCTAAGTAACACAGCTGTGAACGTTATGTATGTTCCTTGTCGACACAGTCGTATGTATCTCGAAGTTCTTGTTAAGTCGAAAACTCTTTAACTCGATTTTTTTTTGCATTTCCCTTGACTTTCGAGTTATTGAGATTCCACTGTATAAATAAACTAAATTTTGTTTTTCAAAAATAAGAAATGCCATCGCTCTTCATAGATTTTTACGTGTCATTTTTGCATTTTTTAACAGAACACTTCGACGTCGTAACGGAAGGTGCGAGAAACTACACTGAATACAGTAAGGAATAAACTGTTTGAATTAGTTTTCATTTACTGCGGCCGTTTTTAAGCGCGGGACTGTGCGTCTTCTCTTTTTTATAGATCAAATCTCTTTTTTAAAGACTCAAAGGAAGGTACAATTTTCTGGAACATTTGTGTTTGTATTTATATTTTATGTATTCCTTAATAACTAATGTACATAATAATCAATAAAAACGGAGGCTCTTTACATTTCTAAATCAAGAGTAAGATTAAAAAAAATTGTCAAGGGATTGCAGATCAGGTAAATTTTTATCGCCGGACCAGTTTTGCAGTGAAACTGTTTTAGGCACGTTAGAATGATTTCGTGTTATGACATCACTGTGAAACGCTCGAGTGACACGGTCGGGTCCGCTCGGCTCTTTTCGGCTCAACCCGACGGGCCCACGTATTCCACGTGTTCACACAGCTAATTGCAGCTGATTACGACTATTTTAGATACGCGCGGTTATTATTAATTGTAAAAATGAAGGATTCATGTAAGATAGATGTAATAAATGTAATATAGTGCGAGACTGTCGATTATCTCAGTGGTTTCTAATCTAATAGTTAAGTGAACACGGTGTATCACAAATCAACGGCAAATTGATAATTAAAATTTGACTAAACATTACTGCCAAATTTTACGTTATAAATTTTTATTAATTGTAACTCATTTTATTGCAGCTGACAATGGATTTGCTTTTGGATAGTGGCATTAATTCATCTTAAATAATTAATAACGACAAAAATTTACTTTGTCTTGTCCACGTGGAAAAAGAAAGTTATGTGCGTGTGATAGAGGTGGAATCATCGGAGGAGAGAATAGATAATCGTGATAAAAACAACCAACAAACATTGTCTCGGGTTAGTATTTAAATTCTGATTTTAGTTTTTAATAACAGTTGCTCATGAAAAGAAGCTTTTAGCCATGAATTGATAACACAATAAATTACTTTCTTTTCAATTTTTTTTAACCCTAAATTCTATTGCATATTTTTTCAAAGAAGTACCCGACACACATTGTTTTTTTGTAGAGACATCTACAAGTGTAGTAATTTGTTGTTTAAAATTTCGTCAATTTATTGCAGAACCTAAAAAGTAAGCATTATTAGATTTTATTACTTATTTTCCGAAAAACAAAATAACAATTAAGTACATTGAAAAAACTGCGATTCTAAAAATCATAAATATTAAACGAAACTTCTTTAAAATTGTGCAAAATACTGTATTTTTATGTAAAGTTGAATAATTGTTCTGCATAAATGCATAAAATACCTTTTTAGAGTAAGATATTTTTAAAGAACCTTTTTAGAGAAAGATATTTTTAAAGAACCTTTTTAGAGAAAAATGTTTTAAATTAAAAAAAATGATATTGCTTCTTATCTTCGCTAAATACGACATATTTTGTATGGAACAAAATTTCGAGATGGCACATTTTCCATTAAGTTCTAATCAATTGATCTATAAAAAACTTTCCCGCGCTCAAAAACGGCCTCAATAAATGAGTGCTAAAACAGACAATTTAGCACTCATTGCATTTAGTATAGTTTGGTCGCGCCTTCCGTTACAACGTCGAAATGTTCTTAAAAAAATGCAAAAATAACACGTAAACATCTATGAAAGCGGATGGTATTCCTTGACTTTTGATAAGGAAAATTTAGTTTATTTATAATAGTTCTCGAGTATCTCTAAGAACTAAGGTTACTCGAAATCGGAAACTTAATTTTGCCATCTCAGTTTATATATGAAAATTACGCATAAGATCGGGGAAGAAGTTTTTTCGTATTTATATACAAATTCAAGTTAATTTTTATGCCATCTTTTATTTACATTTCATTCTATATATGTGCGTGCGTGCGTCGGCGTGTGCGCGTGTGTTGTGCGTATGTGTGTGAATTGAAGAAAATGGTGTGTATATGCTATTTTGTTCAAGATTTGTTGTAATTTTGTAGAGAGTGACATAATCCCATCACTGTAGAAATTATGGGTCTGCTGAATTAAAAAAAAACTGCGACAAGCAGCTTGGAGAGACCTCTCTCGATGTTAACCGAACACCACCTAAACGATTCTGAAGAGATCGAAACAGGCAAAAATCTGAGGATGCATGTTCAGGACTATATGGTGAATATATTAACACTTCCCAACAAAACTCTGTCAATATTTGCCTAGTGGTTAAGATATGTGTGGTCTGACGTTATCATGGTGAAAAATGACACTTTTTCTCTTGATCAATTCCAGCCGTTTTTTCTCTACTTCTTGCTTGAATCTCATCAGCTTTTGACAGTAAAGATCCGAATCGATTGTTTTTGACGGTGAAAGCTCATAATGATTAATGTCCTTTCAATCTCACCATACACATGCCATTAACTTATTTTGCAAGTTAATTCGGGTATCGCTTTAGTGTGTGGAGCTTGTTTGCTTTTTGACCATGATATTTTTCGCCCGTTCATGTTGTAGGTAATCCGTGTATCATCATTAGTGATTAATCTTTTCAAAAACGGTTCCGTATCTTTGCGTTTCCGTAGAGAATCGCAGATGAGTACACGACTCATTAGATTACTTTTAGTGCGCTCGTGTGGGACTCAAGCACCGAGCATCTTTGTATATCTAGTGTTTTCAAATGAATCGACTATTTGGGTCAATCCCCAGCTCTTCAGAAGCAATATGCCAATCTTGCTCTACTTTTCCAAAATGGCGTAGAGGTCGTACAGAACGAGGTTTATCTTTGACATCATTATTGGAGTGACGACGCTTGAATCAGTTTTGTTCTACTCTTACCGACACTTTATTAGGTTATAAGTGTCACAATTTTTTTCCAGGTTTGTGTCGCATTTTTTCCTCTTATAAAAGAGGAAAAAATTTATTTATTTAAAAATTTGTTATAAAATAAAACTTCGAAATTTATTGAATTTTTACGTTAGATTCATTCATTTTGGTGGAGTGAAAAACAATAGAAAAATTTCCGACCGCCGCTTTTATTTTTTATTAATCTTTTTGTAAAGTGTTATCTATTTAATGATTTCAAAATTAGCTAGATACAAATAGCACAACTAAAAAGATTTTACTACAACTTTTTACTTATAAAATACGAAACAATTTTTTCCCCTACCTAATATAGGTATAAAATATGCTCCAGCAATGAAACTTCAACAGAAATAATCGGGTGGATCTGTATCTGGGTGCACAGCCGTTGGTTTAACGTGAAACGTCTATGAACTATATTTTCACCAGGGAATACATTATTCAAGAATTGCGTCACAGGTGCACTTACAACTTTCAAATCCTCCAAGAACCACAATCGATGACATATGTCACACTTGTAGCTGGACTCATTATTCATAAATATATTGCTAAACCGAGATGAAGTTGGGACTAATCTGGCTACTCAGGATGTCCACTGATGGGTTGGAAGTGTCGTTTACGTCCAGTGAGGCTAAGAGAATTCGGCTGGCTCGATTCTGGGCCGGGACTATCGGCTTGATCTAGCAGTACTAAGCAGCAGTATTATCCAGCAGCAGTACAGGTGTGCGCTCAATCTGACAGCTCCGCCTTTGGGATCGTTCAGTAGAGATGATAAGTGGCTGGTCGTAGTCGGAGTTCCTTGATCTCCTCAATTCTCCTTTTAGCCACTTCTCGCTGTTTCTGATGCACAACAGTACGCCTAGGAGGCGCCATAGCCTAAATCTTCTCGAATATGATAATGAAGTTAAATCCAATATGACTATTGATAGCACTTATTATTAATTATATCGGATGTATTTAAATAGTCACGAATTCCAAATTAACGCTACCACTTTCGTTTTAATCTGCACGCATACAACGATTAATAAAAAAAATAAATCCTTGTAAGCGATAATTTTTAGCTTAAATTGCGCAGTGTCACACGTCACTGGCGCCGTCTAGTGACACGAGAGCGCCTGAGTAATGGTTATATATATATAAACAAAAATAGAAATACGTTAAATGAGATATACATTTATATTTCTTTATTGTTATATTTTAATATGCTTATATAAGCTTTAGCTTTGCACACTGCACGCCACCACACGGCGCGGCGGAAAACTGAACTAATCTGGGAAAGTCTATCAAAATTACTTCGAGTTTCCAGTAACTTTTATTTCTCAAATACCAGTTCATTATTATAATTGTTCTTGTGTCATGAACTTAAAAAAAAAGGCACAAATGTTTGGTGTATATTCTTACATGTGCAATAGTTAATTTGTTGTCATTAAATAAAATAAATATCACAAATCCTCTTCAAAGTATCATCTCATTCACATATAAAGTAAATACAAGACTTGCTTTTCTAGGGAAAACAAACTATTTAATATACCTATCGTAAGTAATTGCGGCGGCCGTATTATGTAAAATGACTCTATATTTAATTTGACATCATTTTAAAATTATTTTAGTAATTATCAACTTGGTACTTCGAATTACAAATTGTCTTTCTACTAACAGTGTTGCCTCTATAGTGAAATCACTAAGTTATGACAATGAAATTTAATCGCATACACGAATTCAAAAAATCGTTAGGTATTACAATTTCACGATTATTCTAAAATTACGCTCTCAAAGCGAAAACTGGTTTATATCAATTCCCAAGCGACTTACAATCGATTTTGCGTTGTTCGTATTTCGAGCGAAAGAAGTTTAATTTATGTAAATTGTTAGATTTCACTGCATTTCAAGAAATTCCGAACTCGGCTCAGATATGTTGATCTATTATGGAGTTCCAATGTCAACCGTCCGATTCAATCATGATCCTGAAAGCTAATCAGGGCCAAAGTGCAAGAAAATTCCATCAAGCCTGACGTATGACGTATTTTCGTCGTCAATACAGTTAAAGTGTGCACATTATTTGTTGAAAGTGGACCACGAAATCTAATGTGGGGGTAAATACGAATGAGATCCGCAATTTATTTAAGCCTTTATGTTACGAAGGATAAGAATAATTATTTATGTATGATCTATTTGGTAGTTTTGTACTCAAGCTAAAAATATAAAGACCCTGACATTATTAACAGTGGACATTGCTTCTTCACATGCTCCGTATAAAAGTGAAAAGGTGCCAGGCAAATTATATTAATCATGGCATAATCCACATGCAAAACAGCTAAATAAATTATGAAGTTAATATTCGATAACAAAAAATGTAGAATAAAATAATTTTTAGACAAATGTAATAAAAAAAGCTCGTTCGAAAATTTATTTAAATAATTCTTCATTTTTGGAGTCAGTTCCAACTAAAGTGAGATGAAAGAAAATATAATCTATGTAAATATGAATACAGAACGTAAAGTATTGAGTCAAAAAGATATTTTCTTCTAAGGAGACAGAACTACGCCTGATTTATTTCTAACTAGAAATTACTCAAAAGGAAAGTTTTTGGTGACGCTTTTTTATTTTTATAAATGTTATTTTATATCTTACAGAATTACACTAAATACAAAACAATTACTGAATAAAACGACCCGGTAAGGTGTCGACCTGGTTATTTCCATGGTCATTTGTTTTCGAAATATTTGAAATTGCATAATACTTTTACTGAATATTTATTTAATAAGAATTTTAAATTTACGTAAGGGTAAACCTTGTGTATCCATAGGCACCTTCTTAAACATAAGCACATGTGAGCCCCTTAAATGAATTCGTGACTTTGCATAGAGAACTAATATGTAAACACAGTTTATTTTTATTTTTGTTACATAGTAGCTATATGTCGTTTATTATTTCTGTTAATTCATTCCAATTTTTTCACATAACATGATAAAGGAGACGTTTCGCAAACGTATGGAGCTCCGCCCTCACCTCAAACCTAACTAATCTAAAACACCATTAATAAACTATAGTGTTTTGACTGTCATTTTGGCTTATTTTAGTTTGGTTTTATTTGCACAAAAAAAGATAGGTAATAGAAATTACACTTTTTTTTTTAAATCACAGCGCTCGTGAACCCATAATTATAGGAATACTTAATTTAAAAGATAAAGACGAAGTCAATGACATAATAAATATTTACGGACGCGCCAGGGCGCGCGTGTCCGCGGGCGGAGAGGGATAGAGTTATACAAGTGAAAAATAAAATGACTTCATAAGCGTTGTATGACTGCACCCCTTCTGTTCACCGGAGACGCTCGCCCGTGAAGATATGCTTTATGTCAATTGAAGCATATTGAAGTTTCAAGGAACTCAACTCAACAAAACAAAAAAAAGGGTATATAAAAAGCTGTTTGTAAGCACTTGTATATTTTTAACTTATAAACTAATCTGGAATGATAAAAGTTTTTCCAATATTGTTTTGTTATTAAGTTATCTTTTATGGTACATTTAATTTGCGATTGAGAGTTAACAACTTTCGGAACGAACATATTATTAAATATGTAATGCTTTTGTACAAAAAGAAACTTCAACAATGCATATTGTATGCGCTGGTTGCTATTCGGAGACCGTGGCAAATCAAACGAATGGAAGATAGAGGAAATCACCCTTCTGTGTGATGTTGTCTTCTCTCTCGGCGGCCACCGTGGTTTAGAGCATGACTGCGCGTCTGTGCTGGTTTTACACAGAACACGTAGGCACTTGCGGTTTACAATAATTATAGCACATAATATAATGAGCGATTTGCGGTTGCGTTCGCGTTGGATATGCAGAAGAGAGCGAGAGCCGGTAGGAATAAATTTGGTTGCGGGCGTAAGGGAGGGCGCTCTGCCACTGCACTTCAATTCGAGAATAGGGCCTAAGCACATATTTTAATAATTTTCGAACGATTTTATTCGATTTTGTAAGAAATATACAAAGTGTAGGAGACGGAACATTTCCTTTTCATATATAAATCGAGATGCCAGAATTATCATTCCAATTTCCTTAAACTTTCTTTTTAGAAGTAGTCGAGATCCCGGCCTGTAAATCGCGCAAATTACTCACTTCTGGAACTCGAAAACGAAACTCACTGGAAAACGAAAATTCTAAGAATATCGACAGCATCTCCCCAGAGCAGGATACCATATGACATTGAATTATGGAAACCGTGAAAATAAATCAATCAGGAGCGTTAGCTAAGTGATTAAAGATGTCGGTTGAAGTTGAGATCGGAATCGGAAGTGAAATCGTTTTCTTGTTATTGTTCAATGTCCGTCCAACGTCTTAGCGGGACTCGGTGAGCGTTGTAATTCACTTTGGGCAAGATGGCCACAGATCGTCTCTATATTAGACGGAATGTGACGTTAAGTGGTTGTTGCCTACATAGACTTAATTCCAACGGAAATAGTATTCATCAATCCGTAGTCGGCGAGGCTGTAGAGTACACCATCCGGACATACGTACACTCGAATAGACATCCATGAAATAATTACATGAATATGTAATTATGATGAATAGACATACATGAGATAACTGAATAAGAAGATCTGAAGCCATATTCAATGTATTTCTATACTTGTCTTTGATGTAAGCGTAAACTATAAAAGCAGTCTTGCTCGGGCAAGTCGTCACAAACGGAAGCAGGACCGTGACAGATCCAAAAGTCATTCAAATCAAAATCGTCCGATTCGATTAATGTTTGAACGCGCGTGAGTCGGTCTACCGGCGGCGCGTGGCACTGACCGCTGTTTCTTTTCTACAAACGCTTTATCTCTAGGAACTCGGAGACTTGTGACCTTTTGGGAATTGCAGTATGCTGCTGATTAACAGTTCGGTAATCAGAACTTGTTTGAGCGAACCAGACTATTTTAATTCAAATAAAATTCGATCTATGCCACCCGAGTAGTGTCAATCTGCTCGACGGACCGCCTGTGGGAGTGCCCTCGCAGGTGCGCATCGTGGAGGCGTCACGATTTCGGTACCCCACCAAGACCCTGTCCGCCCTGCGATATTTCACCGCGAATGTTTTGAATGGAAATGAGGATATGGATGATAATAAATGTATTACGAAACAACGAAAAGCAATATTCAGGAATAAAATATATATAACAAAAATAACAATCAAGGCGTAAAACAACCGAGAGTTTAGCCTATGTAGTACTTTTTGGGAGAAATTTCGGAGTAGTAGAGAGGGTTTTCTACTTCACGTATCGTGGTAAGACCGATGAATTGTCAGAGCTCGCGATTTCTAATGTGTTGCAGCATGAAGACTCATGTATAACCTTGATGAACTATGTAGTATTCAGGGTCATAACATTTAAGAATATGTGTTCTGAAAAATGTGATTTCAGCATTTAGATGCCCGTCGCGGGTATGGCTTAGTCATATTTACGTTCCCGTTTCTGTTTTCATCTTCACCGCGGTAGATTCTGGACAGGGAGGTTAATCGTGTAAATCTAAAAGAATTCACTGAAATATGTTTTTCAATGTATTGCATCGCATCACTATCGACATCATAATTTGTCGCCTAAACGATGCTGTTAGACACCGGTTTTCGTGGTTATATATGATTGCGTGCAAATCCGCTTCACTACATAAACGCGCGCATTTGTCACTTCCCGTGTTTTCAGATGTAGGTGTCGTAAAAGTATGTATCTGTGAAACAAGTTACGTGAGCACTGGCATACGTGACATACTACGATGTTAAGTTTGGTCTATCCGCAGAGAAACGTATGCAGCGGTGACAGTCACTGTGCAGTAACGAAGTGTCATCACGAGCCACTGAGATTCGATGGTTTAGAGAATTTCGTAATGGACGCAATTAACTTGAAGATGTAGAACATATGGGAAGCCCTATTTCAACAGTCACTCTAGATAATGTCGCCCGAATCCGTCGAATGATAAAAGATTACAATCGATGCACCTGATTCAGAATATTCTTGAGATTGCATCCGCAGCGGTGTTGTGATCTTGCATGATGAATTATAATGAAAAAGGTGTCTAATTTCTAGTTGGATTTCACATTATCTCATAGAACACCAAAAATCTGAGCCTGTAAGGATCAGTCGACAGATTAAAAGTTGTTGAATAATGGCGGTTATCGTAAACCATCTAAAAGTTTAACAGGTGATGAAACGTACATTCTCTTTATGACTGATACCACGTCAGGAAAGTACGATAAGGGTTTGTAAAGGCAATCATAGTGAAAAAAGTACGTGCAATGAAAATAGTTATTTATGTCGTATTTTTGAGAAATATAAAGGCTTGGTCAAAGTTCTTAAAGAGAAAAAATTGGTTGCCTGTAAAGTCGGTATACGGGCGAAAGTTTTACGTGACAACGACTTTGAGTGGTAAAATCATTTTAATGTGAATATTCATTCGTATAGTAGGAAGAAGGATGAAATAATAGTAACAATTTAAAACATTTATTTATACAAAGAATTATATTTAAAACATTAATTTATACAAAGAATCTCGCACTGAATTTCATTATTAATAAATTTTATTTTACCTTTACACATACATACGTATTTATATACAAATATACATACAATAACTTGCAATACTTTGCGTCTCTGTCTCTCGCTCTTAGGCGGGCTAACTGTGCTCGAGTGGAAGGGACGCGTGCCTTTCACTTTTATGTCTGTCTCTCTCGCTCTTAGGCGGGCTAACCATGCGAGGTGGAAGGGACGCGATGCCTCATTCGCTCTCATTGTGAGCGCGGCATGGCGTGGGGCGTAACGCAGTTTCTTGAATGTCGCCCGGCAAACCGGTTGTCGTCAAAACAGGCTTTCGGTTTGCCGTGACAGACGCGGGACCGTCGGTCCTCGCCTCGCACAGTTGTCATCGAATAGGATCATAGTTGGTACATCGCCATGTGGGTCTTTTTAAAAAAAATTGCATGATCGCCGTTCATCAGAAGCTGGAGAGGATTACTGAATATTAATTGAATGAATAGACTGGCGTGATGCTTTCGTTGGAGAAAATTCGTCTGGTGCGTTGATTCTGAAGGAGACTACTTTGACGTATGAACGTATCGCCTTTTATAGTTTTCCTGATCTCAATAATTTTGACCACGCTGAATTAATGCGGTTTGCGTTCTGTCTGGACGTGATGTTGAGAAAGGTGGATAAAGAATAGGTGCCAAAATCAAATATATATTATAGATACATCGTGCACGTCACATTTGGCGCCGATGACGGTTCGACGTCTTACGGATCGATCTGGTTCTAGGTCTCGATCAAGGATCGAACCTGTTCCTTTCATTCGAAAGCATCGTATCGCTCATGTTCGGTTTCGAACGCACGAGGAAGATCGAGTGATATTTGATGGTGATGATCCAGAGGCAGAAGTCACGACTGTCATCGCACGCGCGCACGTCGCGGCAGGGCGCAGTGCCGGACGGGCGGGCTGGCCGCATGGCGGACGCGGAGCGCGCGTGCTGGCGTGTCGTGTATTGTATCTGTCCTGTCCCGCACCACGATCTCCCACTTGAGTCGTGTTATTGTTTGTCGCGCAGGCGTTTTAAGTATAAGGGTCCTACTATTGTCTTTACAACAAAATTAAATTTTAGATGGGAATTGCGAGCTATTTTGAAGATTTAAATTAAAACGAGTGAAAGTGTTTAAAAATAGTGTACCGTTTTCTTTTGTTGAAAACAAAGAACATATTTGGTTCAGTGTAAGTATTTATTTTAAAATTTATCAATTAGTTTATAGATATAGGCACCTATTATTGTTGCTTGATGCTGTTTATCTATAATTTTGATACTTATGTTACTACAGTACCTATTCCCTCCAAATTAACTTACCTTATAGTAGATATGATAGATCGAAATTCACAAGTACATTGCGGAGGTACGTAGGAATTAATTTTTACGATTCCATGTACTCGATAAAATGTAAAAAATACATGTAAAAACGTTAGTCGGAAGCCTATTCGAAAAAGAGAATAGTAATAAATAATTTGGATAAGGTTGGGTAGTTCGTTAAAATTGTGCAAGTCGGCTACTAATAAAAAGAAGAATAAGCGAATTCTAATTTGGAGAGCTAAATTAAATAAACAAACTTTTGTCAAATGCATCATGCGATATCATCAAATTAATAAATTTGTTGTGAGACATACAAATGTTTTAGTGTTAAATCTTTAATACCGGCCTGGCCTCCTCGATTATCAAGAGAAAGGAATAACAATTCTATTAAAAGATCCGTTATTGAAAGGGCTACAACATGAACATTTTGAAGATTTTATAAAGATTAAAAAATAAAAAACACAATTTTTCACCTACTTTTTTGGGACTTTTTCAAAGACTGAAATTTATAAAAAACCAAAAACTTGACAAAAACCAGTTTGAGTATTAAATTATCTATCGTTTGTTATCGCTTATAATCGGTATTTTTGTGCTCCCCATTAGAAGGTACCTTTTGCATCAAATACTATTGTAATAATAATAATATTTATACACTAAAAATGTTTTTCAATCATCTCAGTAGGGGTCCCCAATTTCAGCGAAAGTGTATATTCACTCTGGTGTTGAGAGCTCTAGGTAAGTAAAACAGTTTGATAATTTTTAAGAAAATCGTAAAAAATCCGCTAAAAATTGATGTTTTTAAGGGTTTTCTAAAAGGCATCTTTAACTTATTTAGATATTTCTTTTTTAGTTTCTTATTTTTATATTAAGACTGACTCAGTATCTGGAGTGTTTTTTCCATTGATGGAAAATAATGAATATCTTTGAAATTACTATTATTTTTTAAAATCGCTCGTCTCACGACTTATGGTTTGCGACGAATGAAAACAGAAGTACTTGTATTTTTTATACATATATTACATTTATAATGATTAAAATCATTAGGTTTTACATTTAAACAGATGTTTTTTTATTTTTTTTTTCAAATAAACAACAATTTATGACCGAATTTAATTTGGTTTTATTTTATTCCTTTTGTTAATGAGATCATTTTCAATATACATACCTGAAGTATTATAGAAGACGAGATCTTTTTTATATTACATTAATGAAACCTGGGACCTTAAAATTGTGTTGAAGAGCTATAAAATTGATATTTCAGTATCCATAAATAACATGGAATAATAATATTAATCCACTTAAGTATAAAAGTAAATGGTAAGGGTACAAATGAAGTGTGTTTTCCCGATTGTCGATTTCGCTTACTGGCTATGACCCGCACATGCCGCCCGCGCCGTACCAGGACTCCGCAGAACCAGTAGTCTAGGGTTGTCACAAAATTAATATAATAAATAGTTATCAAAATAAGTTTTGAGGTAAAACAATGACATTATGACATAATGACATCATGAGGTATGATGAGCGTTTAAAGTCTAGGACATCGCGTTGTTTCGGGGGAAATTAAAACATATAAATATTTGTATTTTCATTTCACTTTTTCCAGTTTTTAGTAGATTTCATAAAAATACATCTATTGTATTTGTCTTCATGACGCAACTTTTAAAGAAAATTGTTGTTTTCCGACTTAATTCGACGAGCTAAGTTAGAAAATAGATATGGTTCAACAGTTTATACACGTGTTATATATATACAACGCGGGGCTTGTCAGTACGATAGCGTCTACAATTCTCTTACAAGATCTTAATGAAAATTAATATACATGTTCTATGGACGATTACAAAGGTCGAGTTCATATTTGAGCCAAATCAGTCAACTAGTTTACAAATTACAGCATTTCGAAATTTTGAAAATCCGAAAATTACATATTTCATATGAATTATATCTATACATATATAATGAAGATAGGTTGTCTTTGTTCGCCAATCACGTAAAAACTACTAAACGAATAGACACGGGACTGGGACCATTCGATGCGGAATGATTTGTAGATGGTCCTAGGCTACTCATTTTTCGAATTCCGTAAATCCTTCGCCATTTTATTTATAAATAAAAATTACCCAGCGAAGCGGGCGGGACAGCTAGTATGAAAATAAAATGAAACTTGCTTCCATTTCGGCTGCCGAATAGCCTTTTATTTTTAAAAAAGTACCTACACCACTTCCTTTACTTTCTCATTTCATTACGTAATAGCGAGACTTAATTTTAATTGAATAAAAAATTAATGGAAATCCGTACCAATATTATAAATAAAAAAGGGTCTCAGTAATTGTTCAATTGATTTTATTAGATTTTTCTACCAATATCGGACACCATATCGTAATACATAAGGTATTGTCTGTTCATCTTTTTTTCTGTTTATCTGTTATGTGTGTCAATATTCATTTAATAAATTTTGATGAAATGTAAAAAGCTGATAGAACTCATTGTCATATAAAATATAGAATACTGTTTATTTTTTTGTACCTGTATTTCTAGGATTCCTTAAAACTAGAACCTTTAAAAGTTATTAATTTTATTTTGTTTTGTCGGTTATATTTATTGTACGCTTTGTTTAGAGAAGGAATTGTGTTAGAGTCGGCGATGAAGATTAAGAGGAAGAAATGGTGTGAGAGGGTGAAGTAAAGCGAAAGGGAAAAGACGAGCGGGTGTCGACAACCAGATTGTAACTATTTGACTGATAACAGTGGGTCAGTAATGAGAAAGTCATAGTAAAATAAAACGAACGATAGCGTTTTTACAGTGCGTGTTTTGTTAATGCTCTTACTATAATATTTCAAATGTTAAACTTTGTGGCGATGTTTTTTTGTTTGCAACTTAATTACGCTAAAACAGCTGGACGGATTTCGGTGACATTTAGCTCTTCGAATATTTTTGGCTTATAAGCATCATATTTTATACCTAGTACTAATGTGTTCCTGTAAAATAATTGACAATCAACCGGAATCGATATCGGGAACAGGATTGATATTGAGGGCGATAGCGCGATGGGACAGAGCTGTGAAGAATTGAACTAGAGAACAATACTGGATCGGAACTAACCGTGAAATCGGTAATTAAATCGAAAATGGGATCAGGTCGGTATCGATGATAGCAAAATTACTCGATGGAGTAAATGTGAGATCACTGATATGTCCACGGGCGGCGCCGCGGGCGAAGGTTAATAAAATGAATAATTAGAAACCGACAGCTCGTCGATCTAGGCCGTTGAAACGATATCTACCTTTACAGTTCGTTAGTTAATAACCTCATTACACCTTATCTCATAACGTCTTATTTTCAACATAATAGAGCCATCATTTTTATGACGAACGTTGATTCAAGTATTTATGTAACTTTGAAACAGGTAGAATCGTTTTTTCAATTCTAAAGTTCTTTATTAACGCTAAAATAAAAAATAAATCTATACCTACCTTTCCAAAATAAGATTTTAACGTAATTGCAATAGTTTCAAGAGTGTTAAAATTTGACATTGTTACAGTAATAAATCACGTTTAAGGTAATTTTAAGGAGTGATAGACGATAGAATCATTATTTCCCAAATTTTTACGAGGGGCCAATCTATTATTAAAATATTAATGTTCAGAGACATAATAAAAGAGTAGACCACAAAACAAGTAGTCACAGAAGGTCCGCTCTATATAAAACGCGCCATACGACGTCGCACGTGCGTCATCGGCGCAACAAAATAAATCCCAAAACGCTTCGAACATGTACCTAAGTTCCGACGCGCGCGCGGAAGATACTACGTTTCTTTTTTTTCGTATCAACGACAAAATGACTGCAATTAAGAGGAGCTGTTATAATTCCTGCGTCTCGGTGTGCCTAAATAACCCTATAAGTAGTGAATTTGTATTTTATTCGTTATCCGTTGAGATAGAATAAAAAAATAATAAAAAATATTTCGTAAAGTCTTTTAGTGCGTAACTATTTAAACTTTGTTCGTTAAAATACTATCGTTGTACCTAAATTGAATGGAATGACTTTATTTAACACTCTTTTATAAGCTTGGGTTGTATCTATGTAAGTATGTAACGGAAACTTTGAGCAAATTTTTCACCAAATTTCAGAAGTCTGATTAATTTGAAACTTTTCATACGTATCAAGGACCAATGACAATACAATAATTTGATAAGTTTGTCTCATTATCCTGATCAGGGTCGCCAGGATCGAATAATTTCGTCATGTATCGTCTGTGTGAGAGCAAGTGGCCTATTACTGTTACTAAATTTTATCACTGTTTTGTAATAGAATTTAGTAACAGTAATAAGCATTATTATTAATTCAACTATTGTTGTCAACTAAAATACTTACACTTTAAACATTACCTTATTTATATTTCAGTAATGTTTTTTTTTTATAAAAAACTCGTGTTGAAATATAATTCCGTAAAAGTCGGAACCACCAGCCCAGCACTGCGCCAGCCCTGAGTGCATCGCCGAGAGTAGGTAATTAAAACGGAGTATATGCAGGAACGGACCTTCTGGGTATACTTATTTTTTTGCAATAAAATCCAGCGTATCTGTATTAGATTGAAGGTATGTATAAAAATAGAGAGGGGACGATAAGAAAAAGGCAATATCAGAGAAAACAACAATTTTTAAAGTTTTTGTCTGTCTGTTCGTTTATTCACGCCGTTCTCTGAAATTGCTGAAAAAATTTTAATACGGATTTCACGGCGGCCATGCTTTGGCTTGGAGTAAAACATGAGCTTTATTTCATTGAATCGGATGTCAGTAGAAAAGTTTTCTCATTTGACGATCTACCCTAACAAGTTACAAGGCGAATTGTAATTGCTAGCGTCAAAAGCCTTAAGACGTCACAATAGGCACAAACAATAACTTTAAAAAAAAATCCCAGATTTCGTGCTCTACACGACTTACGGGTACATTAAAAATGAACTCAATAACAAAAGGTACATAACGTTTTTCATCATTATAAATCGACTTTCGACGCATGTTGAAAGTCGGGAAAAACTGATTTATGAAAAATAATATTTCAAAAAAAACATTATTAAAAAAATGAAAAAGAAAATACGTCGTATATTGCATCAATTACGCGAGGCGTTTTTGCCGATTTTTCAGCTCCCCTCTGGCCTTTGTGAGATCTCATAAGATTCGGCTCGACCTCACCCCCCTAATCTGAAGTAAAATTTTTCATAGTATTTTTAGTGTAAATACGGCAATACGTAGAATTTATTACGTAAAAAAACATAATTTACATAGTTTGTTTAATTATGTTATTTTCATTTAAGACTATTAGAACGTACTCTAGAATTACAGTGAAAAATCGAACAATAAAATATTTAAATAAGAATTACTAAAATTCGTAAAAAGTACTCTTTTGTAATCCAGTCCACGGCGCCGCGTGTGCGGCGCGAGAGCGACTACTAGGACCAACAGTCTGCGATTTTTAGTAAACTCATCAGCTCCTTTAACGTTGTTCTGACTTTGTCACTCTAAACCGTTGTCGCTTGCACACGGAGGCTTAATACTCGACGCAAGGGCGGATTCGGGTCAGGGAGGTCACACGTACGAGGTCCAGACGGGACCGCTCTAATCCGATTACACTAGTGAGACGAAGACTCGGCCGAGGGGGTCCGGACCTCCCCAGGCGTGTGACAATCCACGGCGGTCGCACTTTGCGCACTCGAGCAGCGGGGCCACTGCGGACCGCACGTCGGTGCTCTGCAGGTCGACGATACATGAAAACTAGCTATCACAAGTACTGCACATAACCGCGATAAATATTATTGTGTAGAATTTAGCCATATTTTTTTAGAATAACATGGTTTACTTACTTTTTTCTCGCAATTTTATACTGTTGCTTGCGGAAAAAAATAAATTACATGACATTTGCCGAGATTCCCCTCCCTCCTGGTGAGATTTAGCTCGACCTCCCCCATCGCCCACCGTCTAAGTGACTAATGGATGCCCACAAATCAGACACTTAAAAATAAGTATTCTAATAAGTTTAAAAGTGCCCTTTACAAATTAAAAATACCCATTTATAGAGTTTTTTTACAATGTTGTCAAAAAATTATCAAACTGTCTAGTTCACATTTCACCTAGATCTAAAACTCACAACACCAAAGTGAATTCGCGTTTTCGCTGCAAACGGAGTCCCTACTGAAGTAATTAAAAATTTTGTGTTAAAAAAAATTAAAATCTACATACGACCTCAAATATATATATGGGCGGAAAGTGTTGGATGGGGAAGTGGGCCGCTGACTGAGGGAGGGGGCACATTGCGGACCAAACTTAACTTTATGTGACAGGCTGAATTTCACGCGGGCTAAACTGTGAGCGGAAAGCTAGTATATATATGTACATATATATACTAGCTTTCCGCTCACAGTATATATATATATATACATACATATATACACACACACACACACACGCACGCACGCAAGCACGCGCGCACACACGTATATATACATACATACATACACGCACATATAATATGTACATAGATACACGTGCGAACGCGAAGGTTTTTGAACAATGTAATATTTGTATCCGACGTTTTCTGCGTATTTGTAATTTTGTACCGATTTCAGAAATTTTTTCGCTAATAAGAAGCTGCCGTAGTGAAATACCATATTAATGTTAACTTTCCCTTTGCTTCATCTGCATATTTATGCTATTACATATTCTAAAAATTCTTTCGCTCATATAAACCTGTACGTATTACTTCCGAAATAGGCTTAATTTTATTCGATTTGCTCTAGTTTCGTCTAAGTCTGAGCCGTGACCGGTAGCGGAATCGAGATTGCAGGCAGAAGTGGGAGAAGAATCAAAAGTCGAGATCGGAGGCGTGATAGAGAACGAGATCAATGGCAAAATCGAGTGTGGGACGGCTGACAAACCGAGAGCGTGGTCGGAGCCAGACCGAGAGCCACCGCGACTAGAAGTGAGGCCAGGGTGGGGTCGGCAGTGGGATCAGAATCGGATTCTATTTAGGTTTAGACCGGGGTAGGAATTAAAAGCGGAACCGCGATGACAATCCAGAGAGATTAATCAAAATTGGTTTAGGGGTCAGGACCGGGGTCTTGACTAAGAGCCTGATCTTTTCCAGATAAAGGAATTCATCGTATGTCGACGCGGGCGGAGCTACGAGCAAAAGCAAGTACGTTAATAGAATAAGTGGGTGCAAACACAGTATGATATTGGTCTATCTGGTTGGGTTAGCTTTACGATCTTACCATGTACATTCATGTACTTTGTTGTACGTAGGTCGACCATACTTCTATAGGAAAAATATATTTATTTAGGTCATAAACATATTGCATAACTCTGCGCAGATTTTTTTAAGACATTGTTGTGCGCTCTGTTCTTCGCAACAGCAAGTTTCAGCACAATATAATAATATATAAAAAGTAATATTTGAACAATATGTCAAATCTTACGGATAACTTTTATTATTTGTGTTTTCTATTTTGGTGTAGTTCCACGTAAGCAAAGAATAAATTAGAGACTCACTGACGTAATTATGAAAATTCTCTCGCCGTTGCAACGCTTTGGACCGAGATAGCTCGGCGTGCCGGATGGCTGTAGGATAATTTAGTTCCGCGCCGGCGATAGTCTGCACGGGGTTATGCCAATATAAAACTTATATTTTAGTAGCCTACTTTGTTTTTAATTTTCATTTTAATATCTATGTATTTAGTAAAATTATTTATGAACAACTACTAATACTAAAAACATAAATATATACTAGGTGCAACAGGTGCTAAATAATTTAGCCGACGGGGCTACGGGGCGACGGAGCGCGCTGTGCGCTAGCCCCGGCGTGCGCGGCGGACGCGGCCGCGGTGACGTCACGAGCCCGTAGTGGCCAGCATTATTCCATTAAACGTTTGTGTGTGTTTAAATGATTAATAACATGATGTGGCGTAGCCCTATCGTGGCGATAACACTCGTGACAATGAGGTTATATCGTGACTCAGTGCCTATAGTTTTCGGGATGTTGCAGGATTTTACGTTTTGGAATGAATATCGTTTGGGTGTTTCTTGATAAGTAACAGTTGAGAAGACAGCCGTGTACTTAAAAAGCGTGTGCGTACTCGTGTGTACACATAAGGAGATAATTATACTTTTTATACGTAAATTAAAAATAATGTTTTTTATAAATTAAAAATTGCTTGTGCAAATTCAAGAATGTATGCTATTTTCTGTGTCATAGTGAACTATAATATTACTTTAAAAAATATGATCTGAAATCTTGGTACACAATATTCACAATAAAAAATAAATACACATTGCAATTAGTATTGCGTGAACAACGATATTCATAGAATATAATAAATTCATGTGTCATTATAGGTATACATATTTATATGCACATTTAAATATACTGATTTTGCGATTCAATATCTGTTGTGTCTACATCACTAAATTGCATTAAACGACTGACCTATTGTTCACCATTTGGAATGACTTCAGGCCGTATGAACTTTATAGCGTGTAACTATGCCGTTGTGAAGTTCGTCACGAAAGCATCGCAATAGCGTAAAATAGGAACGCGGCGGAGAAGAAGGAAAGGTCGGGGAGTGTTGAATCTGCCCAGTATATCATACGCAGCCAATTGAGAGCGGCAAACTTTAGTGCGTTGCACTGTTCATTGCCGCGTCCCCTGTTGAAAATACACTCTGCTTAGATTTTACTAACGTATCAAAACAAGTATAACTACAAAAAATTTTCGTTTTTTAGTAATGAGGCTGTTTCACTTGTAATCTATGAACATCTTCAAGAAACTATTTCACTATCGGCGTAACTTCAATAAAATAGATATTTTTCATCGCTGAGTGTGTATGATAAAATTATCATTAATATTCGTTTCGAAAATTGGCTGAAATCGTAATGAAGTGCGTTGAGACTGAGTCAGAGTTACAGAGGACATGTCTCGTTTGACGTATATGTGGGCTGCACTTAGATAACCTTTTTGGAATATATAAGAAAAATAAATACAAAAATGGCCTAAAGCTATTTCCTTCCTTGAATCAATCCAATGATACTATATTATTGCACTGTTGTTAGAACTGCACACGGTTGTCAATTTTAATGACGATCCAACAATTAGAAGTGAGTGAAATTCTATTTCTAAGATTCCGTTGTATAAAAGGATACATAAATACAAATGAAGCTAATGCAAGCCTGATAAAAACACAAATCAGCGCCAAAACAATATTTATCAACTAGGTATCATAAATTATTTATATTAAAATATCATAAATTATTTGTAATTACAAAATATTTTATTATGATTCCAAAGAAAAACGGTCGATATGTAAAAAATATTTATCGTTTTTAGTTGTTATAAACAATATTAGTACTCCCGTTCACATTCGATGAAAATCGTAAGTCCTGGAACGACCGATTTTAAATAATTTGTGGTTTCAAATATTTTTATTATTTTCAACAAAAAAAGAGGAAAAAAACGCTCCAGATATTGAGTCAAACATCAATATAAAAATTTCAATATTAAAAAAAATCGAAATAGGTTTAAAAGTGGTCTTTACAAACCTAAAAACACCCATGTTTAGCAACTTTTTGTGATAATTTGTTCGAAAAATAAACTTTCTTTAAAATTTTTCTTGGCCGTCATATAGTCCTTGTCCATACCCATCTTTTGACATCTCGATAATTCACCTAGATCTAGAGTTCACGACACTAGAGTGAGTTCGCGTTTTCGATGAAAAAGTGACCCCCACTAAAGCATTGATAAATCATTTTCAATTTTAAACTATTATCATAACTCGTTGACTGACTAGCGTAGGACTACCTCGTACGATGCTTTTAGTGTGAAAAGTTGCATTGAAGTAATTGGTTAGCTAGATCGCATACCAGTTACGCACTGTATAACCAGCTCATACTCTTCAACAATCTTTTTTATGGCGATGAAAACCATTGACAGTATAATTGATTTTTCATTTTTGGATACAGGAAAAATCATAAAATACCAAATTGGATTCATTTTTTAAGTTTCAGTCAAATTTGCCTTAAATCCATCTTGAGCACAGCTTTCTCACATTCGAGTGTTTTTTGTAGAGCTGAGTGCATCAACATCGCTGTTCTCTTGTTGCGTGTTGTAGTAATTGTAATAGTTTGTATTTTGATTGCAATTTTATTCATAGTTCTTCTTTAGTGATTAATTAACCACTTTTTGAGTATTAAGCGTAAATCATTGATTAAGTACATACTTATATTAGCGCAATGTGAAAACATATTATATGTAAACCAAATATTTAAAACCGTTAGTCCTAATTTAATAAGTATTTTTAAGCTCCAAGTCATTAGTCAAGAACTTTTGTGTTCTTTGAAAATGTTCATTTGTTGTTCATCAATTAATAGTTTAAAATGAGATTATGAAAATCGTAAATGGGTTCAAATTCCTATAAGTTGGGATAAAAAACTTAGAATAATATGATTATCTACCTGTAGGTTATTGGGAGCTTTGTTAAATAAAACTAAATTAAGTTTATGTTCACTATTATACATTTGTTAGAGAGGTGCACTCGACTACGCGTAGAACTCGTACGGAGTTGAAACACTGAAACGCATATTCCTATATGTGACGAGTCATTACGTTTATGTACTGAAGTTTGATAAAGGAACAAAGAGACCTTGTCACAACGTGTACATAAATTTATATTTTGTTGTAGTCCAATAATATGTTGGCGTAATACGATCATGCTGACGACAACCTATAATTTGAGTGGGTAGCTGTGAAAAAAGTACAGTTTTAATATGTTTTTGTATTAACAAATAAATAATAGAAATTATCCCGTGTAGCCGGTGAGCGACCGAAAACAAAATGAAGTACAGAACGACGCACGAAACTTTTTCGTTCTGAATTGCCCGCGAATGGTGTAATGCGTAGGTTAACGGTCCCAGACACTTGCTTCTTCTCCCCCGCGTACCAATTTTACGCCATTGCGATGCTTTCGTGACTAACTTCACAGCGGCAGTTTCGTGCCTTGTAATGTAAGCTTCTATTTCCCTGTCTAAACACAAGTGTAAATTTACGGTACTAATTCTGTTTAATTTTGCATTTGAAAGATCGTTCATAAAAAAGTTGTACGAACCCGCTATTTTGAGTGAGGATAGACGTTTCTTAAACAAAATAAATTCATTATTTGCCCTTCGTAATTACTGTGTTAGTTTTTTCATGTTACGTTTCAATATATTAGTCAATTTCTTATCAATTTCAATACCTAATATTTTTGACGTCAGTACGTCTTTAAATTTGCTTGTATAGTGGGAGGAAATTCTAAAAACTGATGATAACAAAATCGGGGATAAAGTATGGCGCTGCAGTCACATATCTGTTACTTATATCTAAAATTTTATTGCGTCACTCTATAGCTAAAAGATCAAAGAAATCGTTACATTTAGTGAGGACTGTGAAGCATCGCGCGCAGCAGAGGGGAAGAGCCGTTATTTTGAGGTCGTTTAGCTGCATCACAGAATTTCTTTTTAGTATAAATTTTGACTCAGAGATGCTACGATCTTCATTAGAGTTTCAATCGTCAGCTCTTGTTAAAATCTAACGATTACTTATATAAAATATTAGTGAGAAAATATTGTTGAAAATATATATACGCTCCCTTCGGTGTATCGGGACTTGTCCCTTTCAGTCATTGCGACTGGCTGAAGGTCGAGCGATGATGATGATGATGATGAGAGTCAATTTAAAATATTGAAATAAATAATGCAATATCAACCTATAATAATCGTCAAAAAGCCAATTCAAAATATAGGGATCGTATACAGTTGAAAACGACATCTCAAGAACAATTTAGGAATAACCATAAAACACCACATTACTGCCGGGGACGCAAAAGAATGAAGGCGTCCGAGCACATCAACGACGACGTCAATACATCTACGGCTGGGGCGACCGAGGCTATGCAAGGGAAAGATGTCATCGCTTTTATATCAACGCTGGACAATAGACACATCGATTATGTGCGAATACCGATTGTTTAAGACACATTTAGCAGCAGCTAGTGCACGTTTCAGTACTACGTTTATAACTAAACGAAATCCGAAGGACTTCTTAATGTTTAAAATAATTACGATTGTTTAAGACACATTTAGCAGCAGCTAGTGCACGTTTCAGTAATACGTTTATAACTAAACGAAATCCGAAGGACTTCTTAATGTTTAAAATAATTACGATTGTTTAAGACACATTTAGCAGCAGCTAGTGCACGTTTCAGTACTACGTTTATAACTAAACGAAATCCGAAGGACTTCTTAATGTTTAAAATAATTACGATTGTTTAAGACACATTTAGCAGCAGCTAGTGCACGTTTCAGTACTACGTTTATAACTAAACGAAATCCGAAGGACTTCTTAATGTTTAAAATAATTACACATATAATTCGTTCAAAGAAAATATCTTTTACGTACACATATTCACGTAAGATACATGGCCGTGTCCACGACACGATGAAATACCCGATGTTATTGTTCCGAAGTTTGCTAATTGATTGAGTACTTTAAAACACATTTTAATAAAAATACACGATATATTTCCAATGTTTTGAAATCCTCGAGCATTGGTTTATTTAATGAACGGTTTCAATTTCAACATATTCCTTTCATCTAAGAACCAAAAATTTGTTTTCATTCGACCATTTATTTACGTCACTCTGATATCTCTCGTCGTTTATGGGGTCGTGCTAGCGCGGCCGGTGCTCAGTGGCCGTGACACTGAGCACTGGCCGCGCGAATGACGAGGGCCGGTCGGTCGTCGAGGTCGGTGACTTGGTGCGGTCGGCCTCCGTCAGACCTTCCGTTCTATTAACCATCAATCATGAACATAATAAATGAATTAAGTCACAAAAGCACATTAATTAAAGGTAAGCGATAGAAAAGAAATCAAAGTGGCCCGGTTTGTTGGCGCTGGTGCACGAGGTGAAGGGGGCTAAGGGTAGTGTTACGTTACGATTTTAAAACTTCCAAGAATTAGTAAATAACTAAAATAAAAACGATAATAATTACGATTCCCAGAATAATCTTTTATGGCATTGAGTTTTGGTTCTTTGGCAATGTCACACCATAATGTCACACTCTACGTCCAATGTCTCTAAAAATTGGAATTGATTATAAAATAACAAATTATTATTGAGGCTTATAAAACGTTTCTTTCCTGAATACAAGGGCAAACTATTTTACAAGACAATCATAATGTTACGGAATAATTCGGAACGAGACCTCGGCCAGGCATTATGGTTCTGCTAATTTAGATAATTTAGTTAGTTAAAGAATTTTGCGTTGTAGTAGAATATGAAGAAGTATGTTCTTTTCAACACAGAAGTTAACATTATGCTCCATGCTTTTAAATATAATACGGTTAGACAACGAACTACAAAATAAAAATTTATTAGGAAAACATTGCGATACAAAGGCGCCTGGACGGAGATATCTCGAATGGGTGAACGGGCCCTGAGGATCCGCTTGAGCGAGTCGGAGACCCGGCTCGTTACTTTACCTGTGACGGTATCTAGGACACGTACTCTGTTGGATGGAACCCGATGAGTCAAAGCGTGCCGCATGGCGCGTGAACATGGCGCGCAATATGCGCCTCGGACGTGATTGGGCGAGATTAAGCGCGCGGCAGACGATGTTTGCGCATTTGTTTTGCCAAGACGCAGCGTGCGGCCGACGCCCGCGCCGTCTTATCGTCGATCATATCGGCTATTCCTTTGTCCGGTGTCCTCGATGTTCGACTAGAATTCGCGGTCGTACGCGCGCAGAACGACCGGCAGTCGACACTTATTTTAAGAAATTTCTGAATGTCGGTTCCAAAGAAAGAATCCAGTGGCGGATTAAGACTCTGAGGCCCTAAGCATAGAGCTCATTTAGGCCCTCTGTTGCTTAAATTTGGAAGATAGGAATCCTTAATAATATTATAAATGCGAAAGTGTGTTTGTTTGTTTTTTGTCCATCTCATTTCGCATTTGTTCATGGCTCAATTGTTTTTGATTAAATTTGCTATAGTTTGGTATATAACCTGAATAGAAATAAAATAAAGGTCATCGTAGTTATTCAAAATATATTTATAATCAAAGTTCAGTTTGTTTAAATTTACAATAATAAATGATTACTTAGAACATTTTTTTCTTGCCTTTTCAAAGCAAAGTCCGAGATTACATCGTCAAAATTTATTTCACGAAGTATATCTCCCTCGATATACAATAACGCCAAAGACTTAAGTTTCTCTTGGCCAATTTTAGTTCTTTGGGGATTTTGTAATCTTTTTAGTTGTGAAAAAGATCGCTCAGCAGTGCAGTTGGTTATCATTAAAGTGAGAAATGTTCTCAGTGCCACTTCAATATTTGGTAAAACGCATTTAATTTCATGCTGAATAATTGTCTCATATAGTTCGGAATGGGCAATCTTTTTCTGGGAAGAATCTTCAGGTTTTAACTGAAAATATTTATGAAAGTGAATCAGTTCACCAAGGAAGTTATTATCAAAGTCTTCGGGGTATGCTTTCGAAAGCAATTCAACATGTTTTTCATATTCTGTTGATGATTTCTGTAGATCTGTAAGAAATGAAAATTTTTGTGATATTTCGTAGTACATTTCACTTCTCCTTTCCATTTGAGCGTTGAGTCTGTCAACTATGACATTGAAAGTTTCGACGCGGAATTTATCTTTTGGACTAAAATTAGCATCCATTGCGTTTTCATCATTTATTGGTTTTTTCTAATTCGATTACGAGTATGAGTTTGCTTGTATTCTCCATTACGGGAAATTTTTCTTGCCTCGATTTCGATTTTTTTGAACTGATTTCTTATTTTAGCGAAATAAATCGGTGCACGTTTTAAGATTTATTTATTCTTCATGGATACCTTTACTGGTGCGTCGAAAAACTTGTAAAATGTCATTCCAAAAAATGAGCATGAATACAAACTTAAACTCTTGCATTTTATTGGTAATATTTTGTGCTTCTGACCTAGTCTCTCCTTTTTGGTTTAATCGTCAGCAATGTTGTCCAATGCGTTTAAAATTTTTGAATGAGATGTAAGCGAAAATTTAGTACTCACCAAATAAATAGTAATTGGTTTGTTATTACTATATTTAAGTTACATTATTTCAGGTGTACGAATAAGAATGTCTAAATATGCCTTTAGAACATTATTTGATTCGATTAAAAATTATGGAAGGTTTATCCAATTGCACATTTCAGGCTAATAACAATAACAGTCATTAACCTGAGTTTATCGTGTGCGGCGCGTACGCATTACGACGAAAGATGCATATCTTATCTGCAAATAATCGTCTTCATTATTTTGTTTAAAATAATTGTTTGTCAAGAAATTTTGAAAAAGAAAAATGCTTGTCTGTCTTCGGCTAAAGGATAAACTTCTTTGCTTTTAATTGATATTAGGTTGATCTGAAAGTTAGTAAAAAAATTGAAGAATCCAAATCGCATCTACTTCTAATGGTCGCATTTCTTTGGAACCTTGGAAATGTAATTTTGATGAGAATATGGTATATGGTGCTATCGAGCTGGTCTGATAACGGAGCTGTTAGGTCACCGACGTAATCCTTGAATCTACAAATATACCCATCGTTTTGGGTTCACGATTTGGGGATTTATCTTAACGATTCCTGTTCGTTTCATCTGATAGTGGGATAATTTCACGTGGGAATTTGTTTAATGATGGGATAATGGATAACAGAACATTTGAATTTCACTTGAGATTTTGGGTAAATCCTATCAATTACACTTTATAGTAGATGTCCACATGTTTGATCTGGAAAATGGTTAACGAAATCCTGGTATCCTGCCCGAGTTAAGGTGACAAACGTGCCGGGGGTTGAAAGATATGAGAGTAATTAAAAATGTTAGGACGTAAGTTACCTTATGGCACCGCACGCAAATCTGGTGTATGTGGTCTTGGTCCAGAGACCATGTGTGGTTTATAACTGTTTTCTATTCGTGGTAACTGAAACGGATGTAAACGGAATACAAGAAAACAGCTTAAAACGCGAATGCCAGGAAAATGTAGATTATAAAAAGGAAAAAGAAATTTCGATAAAAATAAAACAAAACTAAATTAAACATAATTAAAACTAAAAAGGAAAAAATAAAATTAATTCTTAGACGCTTGCCCGCGACATGCAGTGACACCGCGCCGCGCGCCGCCCGCCGCGGCCCTCTAAGCTGTCCTTCCACTACGAATCCTCATGCAACGAATTTAATATTGATTCGAAGGGTTGACAGATATCAAACACCTAAGCAAGGGTAACTTTTCTATTTATCTTAACCGCCAATTAATTAGTTATATTTTTTTAGTACCTTTCATGCACACCGAGCTATTTTAATGATATTTAAATGTGCGTAACTTACAAGTGGGAAAAGCTTCTCATACAATTTCTACAATTCATGTGAAACCGATTCCTTTCATAATAAATAAAATAATTATATGCTATTTGGTGCTTTATTAAAAATAAAATACTCGAATTAGGTTCCTTAAAAGTATTAATTATAGTGCACAATTTATAATGTGAAAGCATTAGAGCAACTGTTTTTATCTCTGTAGTCCTTCTCAGCACAAGAAAATGGGAAAGTTTGCATACCATTGTCCAGATAATTTAATGGTTATTAATTGTCAGTTTTAATGAAATGATTTGATGTAATAGACGCGAAAATAAGTGATTTAAAAAAGCGACTCGTTCAATCAGTTCTGTAAAACTTAAAACACGATCGTTTGTGAAAAATCCAATAATTTACCCTTTTTTTCATTAGTTTTAGAGTTACATCAAGTAATTTCCTATTGAAAATGGCTGTCTAATTCGGCGTCGTTAAATTATAATTGATAAGAAATATAATTTATGGACTCTCACGAATTGTGGCGACCTCTAGTAAGTAAATATCTTAATATCTATAATAAATCTCTATAAAGAATCTCTATAATAAATCTCTTCGTTACCATCTGTTTAGAAGTTGCGTTGTAATAGTTGCAATAATATGTATTGTAGATAATAATTTTCTTCAATTTGTTTCTAGTTCCTTATCGAAATGAATGCAAAAAATTACGAGACGTGTACTTTTGGGTTTTCCATATTTCATTTTAAGTTTTAGTCTGAGATCGGAAATAAAGTGCTGTCGAGAGGCGCGGCGCTGGAGTCGGCGCCGCCGGCAACTAGTCCGAGGCCGCCCGCGCCATTGGCCACGTCAGCGCTGCGCCGGCAAAGACGTCTAGATGCGAGAAAGTGAACGACGTTTTGTAATATGTAGCTATTTTATAAATTCTGTGTGAACAGTGCGTAGATCTGGCGCCGCGACTTGTCGACTATTTAGAGGAGACTTAAAAATATACATACAATACATAAAAGATTACGATTTTTAAAACGAAAAAGTTTTTCTCGAACTTCATATTTTTAGCTCTAGCGACGCTTATTAAGAGTAGTGAGCCCGAACATGTTGTAAAACCGCTTAGATGCGTTTTTCAGCCGTCCTAAAGTCCGAGTTTTATTTCAAGATGATAAATTTAAATTGAATTATAGACATCTGCGTGTGCAGGTACGTGGGGGAGTTCTGACGTGACCGGCGTTTTGTCATTAAACTGTCACTACTCAATATCCAGTGACGACGCCAAAAGGCGTGGGGCGCTTTTTGGGATAGTTATTGACCATGAGGGCGTTCATAAAATGTCTCACCTTAAATTTCTTCTTTTTGTACAGCCTCCCCCCTTCTTTACGCTGCGTCACATTTTCTGTGACCACATCTATGAATTTTTCCCTTTATTATAGCAACAAACAGTCATGTAAAATGTTTAACTACTAAAAAGTAAACAAACAATTAAATAGATCTATAGTGCCGAAAAACAAACAATTTTATAAAGACTTCAAAGTCAAGACAACGACAAAAACTTGTACATAAAAATAATAACAACAAAAATACAATAAAATTAGCTAAAACAAAAGATTACAATAAACAGTTGTTTCTAGTCAATAATTTTACACAATTTATATTATCGTTTGAAATTATGTAATAGATTGTTCAATAGGATTACTTCTGAAAATTGTGTAACGTTTCAAGAGAAAGATAAAAATACCGATAGAGAGTATATATTTTTAAATGAAGCTTCTTGATTTCTATTTTTTTATTCTTACGTGAGGGGCGGTGGAGCAGACGTGAGCGAGAGATCAGGGGTATTTTAGCCAGCAATGGAGAACAGTCTATTTAGAATTATATGTCACATGTCAAACATGCCAAATGTTTGACATGTCAAATCAAACAATAACATGTCAAACAATATTCGGCATTTTTTAAGGATATTATATTAAGTGAACGAAGATTATCTTCACACTCAGTTTATGGCTTTGTTGTATCATACTTTTAATTTAATATTTTAATAAACTTGTTTTGGACTCTCTCAAAACATTTTATATAATTATAGTAAGTAATTAGGATTCAAACCCTACTATACAAGTCTAATATAGATAAAAAAAATATAAAATTTTTCGAATTACATATTTTTTAAATAGTTTACTTATTCTGTCTATAAACCCTAGATTTTTGAAAGCTCTTTGTGTAATTGAATTTGTGTGTTGATTGAAAAAAACCTTTTGGTTCATCAATATTCCTAAATCACAATTCTGTCGACTCGTTTTGAGAGGACAGTTAGAATTAAATTAAATTAGAAGTTTCTCAAACTGTTCTTTCTTTGCACTCTGTGGTCTTTACAGACAGTAAATCCCACCATGCTTTCTAATTTTATCAACTACTTTCCTTACTTTTAAATTCCACCATTCATTATCTTTCTTACTAACCTTTTTTTTTATTCACTCCACATAGCTTTTTTGCTTCGTTTACCTGAACAGATCTCGTTACCTTCCACAATGCGTCAAGTTCTACAGGTTCATACTCTTTGACTTGATCCACGCTATCTTTCAATCACTCTAAATACTCATCTTTTATATTTGGATCTTGAACATTAAAAATCCTTAAAATTTAAAAAGATATGAAAGCTGTCCTTCATTTCTTCGTTGTTTTTTATTTGCTATAGAAAATCTTAAACCTCATGTAAACCTCGTGATCTCTTTCTCCTCATGAACTTAATTAACAGTCTTGAATTAACGATCCCGAATTACCAATCTCCCCCGTAAACCTCTTCAAAAATATAATTTCTATAAAGCGAAATATGAAATAATAAAAACATTGATTGCTGGTTTAGATTAGTTAAAATAGTTCGATGGACTATCCGCTGAAAATGCATTGTCACGGTTCGATAAATGTATGTACAAATAAACCTCTCTATCCCCATATGGTACACGCCTACATTGATTCATATATTTAATAATAAAAAATCTGCATTGATGAAATGAAAAAAAATCAAAAGATATTTGACTATAAAGTCTTCTCTAGGTATATCTTCTCTTTTTATATTTTCTATAAACGATAAGTATTGAAATTTCTGGAGTAAATGAGAAAAAAAATACTATGAATGGTCAAAATTGAATTTATTGTTTCTCAAAATATTCTCCGTTAGCATAAATGCACTTTTTTATTCGAATAAACCGATTTTGAAAATATTTACGTCACTCCTCCTGTGACCTCGGAAACATGTTTTTCATATACTGTTGGACATCCTCTTCTTGTGACGTAAGTCGTTGACCACGTAATTGGTTCTCAATTCTTACGAACACAAAAAAGTCTCAAGATGCCAGGTCAGGACTGTATGCAGAATTGTTAATAAGTTCTATGTTTTTCTCGTTCAAAATTTTATTCGTCTCTTTGCCTGTGGGAGAACTGGCATTGTCGTCGTGCAAAATGATACGACGTTTACGGTTGTTTTTATGGAGCAAGTCAATAGCTTCCGGCAAAAAAAATAGTCGTGTATCAATTACTATTTACGGTACGACAACTCTTCAAATCAACAGTAGCCACGTGCCCGTTTTATTAAAAGAAAAAGCAATCTTCCGTTTAGAGGCATTTTGCTCGCGCCCCATTTCTAGTTCGATTCGGCTCATCTCGATAGACCCATATGGTCGATTGCCGCTTTATTTTGGGGTCGTAGCAATGAATCCATGTTTCGTCACCTGTTACTATGCGGCGCACAGCATCGATGTTTCTGTTGTTCACAGCGGTGGACGGGCGGCCATCAGAAAAGTCGATACTGAAATTGACACGACCGTGCTTGTATTCTGCAAACCAGTTATAGACAGTTGTCTTGCGTGATGCTTCATTGGCAAAAGCAGTTAGAAATCGAGCGAGGTTCTGCTGATCTGTTAAATTACACTTCAAATCGTAGAATAGTACTACAAAAATTTTCACAACTTAAATTTACTGTTATGAAGACACGCAATTTTTAAGATAACACCACACTGTAAAAACAATTGACAGATGAAACAAACTGCAACTGGTACAGCCAAAGACTTCCATTTTCAAATATAGTAATTACTTTTTAATTTTTTTTATGCGAGTGGTCAGTTCCAGAAGCTTATAGTGCGCTCCAATGTATTAACACTTGCTTCTAACACTGTAATTTCCTTCTATAAGCAGACAATATTAAAATTTATCGAACTATTAAAAGCAATGACTATTGTGTTCTGTTTCAGCAAAACTTAAACAGATTTTCTTATTACTGTACGCGCAATAAATTTCAGTTCGCTATAAACAAATGTACATTCATAACTTTTCTAAAAAGAAACATATCCATAAATACTCATATGCATTGTGTGAAACCAAACTACACGAAGTTACGGTTATCAGGGATTTGGAAATCGTTTTCGATTGTAAACTTTACTTTTCTTGTTGAAGACACTGTAAATAGAACGTTTAGTATGCACGGTTTCGTTATGAGATCTTGCAGTAATTTCATTAGACCTCAACATAGTCAGTTTTATAAAGCTCTTATTCGATGCCAACCAGAGTATGCCGCTCCAACATAGAACCTATCCTATTATAAATATAAAGACATCATATAAATGTTACAATAAAGATTCTTGAGAGAAATGCACTTCAGGTGTTGCTGTTGGGCTTTCATGCAGGTGTAAACTGGAGAAATATAATATATTGAATTTAAGCTCCAGACGTGTCTAGCTCGACGCTATGGTGTTGTATGATTTCTGTCACAACAAATATGACTGCGCGGCTTTAATTGGCATGGTGTGCCATCGTGGTCCTCAGCGGCCGAACAAAGAGAAGCTCGGCCGCGCCAGTTGTTTGCTATGACCGCCGTCGCACTGTAGGCGCGCGGCCGCCGCACGCCCGCGCTGCCCGCGCCACCTCCGACACTACAAACGTCTTAACGTTATCGACATCATCACGCCGATTGTTAGATCCTTCATAAAAAAATTTTAGTACCTTAAGGTACTAAAAATTAATATCTCGGTTTAAACCGAGCATTTGGGGAGTGATGATTGAACTTCTGTGTACGATGGGTTCCATGTTCATCTGTACATATTTCTCTTTATCACGTAAAATCTTAAATATATTTAATAATTCTTCGTGGTTCACGATGTTGGTGATATGCACACATATTCATATATACTTTATACTAGGATTCGATTCCGTTTCCGAGCGCCGAAGTTTTAACATCATCGTCCAAATAAAATCGCAGAAAATTAGTTTTACGCATTAAACAGTTCAGAACAATATCATAGAACACCAAAAAGAAGACGCCAAAGTGTTACAGATAATAGCCGAAGACGAATCTTGCAGATTACGACACAGATCGGAAGAAATTGTATCAAACCAACATTGCTTCGAGGGTAGATTATTAGGTACGTGATTTCATTGACAGTCGTGGCAAAATCACTGTGACAGCTGACGACTGCCGTTTGCAGTGTTGCAAGTGTAGAAATAGATTCTACCAGATTCTACCATTACGTTTAGTTCTACCAAACATATATAAAAATAATAATAAAATAAATAAATAAAAATGGAGGCACAATTTCAACTTTTGTTTGATAAAATGAAATTAGAAATGCAACAACACTCTATGGAACTCAATGAATCTATTACTGGAAAAATTGGTTCCGATTATAGAGGAAAACAAAAGCTTAAAATTAAAGGTGGAATATCAACAAACGGAGATAGAATACTTAAAAAGAGAGAAAAGGAATAATAATATTATTACATTTGACGTAGAAGAATTGGAAAAATCAACATTGGATTTAATACATATTATAAAGAGAATCTTCAAAAGCGATGTTAACATTGATATAGATGAATATGGAATAAACAAAATACATAGAATAGGAAATGCAAATAAAGAACGAAATAAAACGAGACCTGTCTTATGTTCATTTGTAAATGGGTGGAAAAAGAGTGAGATCATAAAAAGTAAGAAAGGTTTGAAAAAGATCTATGTCACAGAAGACTTTCCAAAGGAAATACTAACCAAAAGGAAAGCACTGCAAGAAAAGCTGGAAGAAGAAAGGAAGAAAGGAAAAATAGTTTTTCTGAAGTATGATAAACTGGTAGTGAAGGAAAACGAATTTACTAAAGAAAAAAGAGAAAACGAGAGACCTCCTTTTTGCCGCATTCTTCGGACTTGCAATTTAAGAACCAGCAAACCTCTATGCCCTTCAAGGTCAATAGAACGAACGAATTTGATTTAATGTGAAATAGATCGAACTCTCTGTCTAACATTTCTTCAAATAAACAACAATAGCAACTAACTCTCGGCAAACGGAAAACACAACAAAACACAGAAACCAAAGTAAAAATAACAGAAAATCAAAAACCTCCCCCAAGCCGACTGGTCATCGTGGGGGAAAATGACTAACACCCTCTAAGCACAAATAACCAAAGTAATGAAAAAACCAAATGCGATATACACATAGCATCAATCAATACACGATCACTGAGAACCCCAGAAAAACTCATAGAACTAGAAATAGCAATCAACGAAATTAAATGGGATATCATAGGAATAAGCGAAATGAGAAGATAAGGAGGAGGAATAGAAGACTACGGAAACTACATATTATATTATAAAGGAGAAACACCAGAGAAATATGGAGTTGGTTTCTTGATAAAACATAATTATACTAACAGAATAGAAGAACTGAAAGGAATTTCGGAAAGGATAGCAATACTCAACATAAAAATTTCCACACAAGATGGCAGAGACGAATTTTGGTCAATTATTCAGGCTTATTCACCAACTGAAGCAAATAAAAAAGAAGATGTCGACAAAATAGAAGACTTCTATAAACTTTTACAAAAAACAATAGAGACTGCTCACAAAAATGTAATTGTAACGGGCGATTTCAACGATCAAATTGGGGAATGCCATAGAGACGAAAAGTATACTGTAGGAAGTCACGGTAATGGTACCAGGAGCAAAAACGAAGGAAGATTAGTAAACTTCTGCTTGGAAAATGAGCTAAGTATTTTGAATAGTTTCTATAAAAAGAATAAGAATAAAAAATGGACGTGGACTTCCCCAATGGACTGTATAAAAATGAAATAGATTACATCACGACTAATAAACCAAAAGCTTTTAAAGATTGTTCAGTGATACATAACTTAAATTTTAACTCTGACCATAAAATGATACGCGCGACTATAAAAGGGACTTACTTAAAAAAAATAGGAGGTTACAAGCTGCATCGGCAGTAAATATCAATAACAATGCGGAGTTAATGGAAAACTTAAAAAAAACCTGGATAGAAGGGAAGAAAAAGAACTCGGTACATCAATTCAGGTTAGATATTGTAACTTTGTAAACATCCTTAAAACTGAAGCTCGAAAGGTATATACAAATAATAAAGTGATATTATCAACAGAAACAACTGAACTACTTAACGAAATTGCTTCTACAAAAAAAAAATAAAGAGAAACGAAAAAAGATTGCAGAAATAAGCAAAAAGATAAACGAAAAGGAAACGTAAAAGTTGAAGACTTTCCAATATCATATTAAAAAAAACAGGTGGAGTAAAGAAAGCGTTTAAAGAACTGGATTCCAAGAAAAATTGGATGCCAAATATGAGAAATGAACAGGGGAAATGTACTAGAAAAAGAATTGAAATACTAAATATAGCTACAGAGTATTATAAAAACTTGTACCAAAGTAAATTAAATAAACCCATCACGTCTTCGATTAACGACACACAAGATTCTAAACCAGTACCACTCGTTCTAAAGGAAGAAACAGAAAGAGCAATTATGACTCGGAAAGCGGGAAAAGCACCCGATCCTGATAATTTTACTAATGAACTTCTTCGAACATCTATGTCAGTGATTGTCCCCAAGCTGACTAATTTATTTAATGAAATAATAAAAACAGAAAGCATACCAGAGGATTGGGCAAAGCCAACAATAGTCTTATTGCACAAGAAAGGAGACAAAGGAGATATTGGCAATTACAGGCCGATAAGCTTGATGTCTAATATATATAAAGTCTTTTCAAAAATATTACTTTTTAGACTAAGTAATACTCTGGAGGAAAATCAGCCGAAGGAGCAAGCTAGATTTAGGAGTAACTTTTCGACTATAGATCACATCCACGTCCTAAGGCAGGTATTACAAAATACAGAGAATATAATAAAGTGTACTTTCTGGGTTTTGTGGACTTCCATAAAGCGTTCGATTCCTTGGAGCACCAATACATACGGGAATCATTGGAGCGGCAAGGAGTACAGACAAAATACATACGCCTATTAAAAATAATCTATGAGAAGAGTACAGCGCGAATTAAACTGGAAAGAAAGGGTGAGGAGTTCTCAATTGAAAGAGGAGTTCGCCAAGGTGACCCTATTTCACCGAAGTTATTTTCAGCTGCGTTAGAAATTATTTTTAGAAGACTGAGTTGGGAAAGATTCGGATTGAACGTAAATGGTGAGAATTTAAGTCACTTGAGATTCGCTAACGACTTGGTACTCTTCTCAGAGTGTCCAAAGGCCTTGGAAAAAATGTTACAGCAATTGTCAGATGAAATTGCAAATGCTGGTCTGTCAGTGAATGGAAAAAAGACAAAAATAATGAGCAATTCTCAATCAGAAGAACCCATTCGAATTAAAAAATGATAAAACGAGTGGTGTCGTGGGACACCAGGTAGGAACGAAGTTCCTTCGGCTAATGTAGAATCGACACAATTTGCAAAAAAAAAATTATATAATGTACTTTAAGTGTTATGACAGGAATATATTTTATTATAAGATGCTACTTAAATCGTTTGGTGATCGTTGTAGTGGAATTATGACATTTACTCCTTACTATCTGTTCTTCAACCATCTTCATTTTCTGTTCTTATTGTTAATTCTATTTTCGAAAAAAATTACGATTATTATGATTTATTTCTTATATTTTACCGACATATATTTGTTAATGGAAAATAACCCCGACCGATTCTCGGTAATCGCGCGAAGTCGTAAACAAGTCGCACGGCCTCATGCCAGTCGTGCCCGGTGTGATCCACCAATCAGCGCTCGCCGTTCACCGAGCTCGCATCACCTTTATGCCAGCGCAGTAAAATAACGACATATCTAAAATATACGACTGTCGCGCCTGCGCACGTCTCATTAACGGTTTTGGACTTTTTAATTCTTACGGTTTTATTCTACGGACTTTTTCTTACGGTTTTACTATCACATTTTTTTTAATTCGATCGCGTAGCAAAATCCCTATCTCCTCCAAGCCCGCCGTAAGGAATTTCGTTCCAATAATGTACAATTAGAATACGTAAATGAGTATATTTATCTAGGGCAATTAATATCACCAACAGAAAATATGCAGAAAGAAATAGAAAGGAGAATAGCTAACACTTGGAAGAGATTCTGGTCGTTGAGTGAGATAATGAAAAATAAAGAGATGTCTATGTCGGCGAAGCGAAAAGTTTACAATGCTTGCATCCTGCCCTGTCTGACATACGCTTGCCAAACTTGGGCCTTAACCGAACAACAACAAAGTAAAATAAATATCTGTCAGAACGGAATAGAGAGAAGTGTGTTGGGAGTAAAGAAAAGAGACAAATACAACTGGAAAGAATAAATGAAAAGACTAAGTTCCGGAAAGTACAAACGGTCTGCAAAAAATTAAAATGGCAATGGACGGGACACATGCTGAGAGAAAGAAAAGAAAAATGGACCAAATTAATCACCGAATGGTATCCCAGGGGAAATAATAGAATTAAAGGAAGACAAACGAAACGATGGGATGACGATTTGAAGAAGGTAGCGGGCCCATTATGCTCACGTACAGCAAACCAGAGAAACGAATGGAAAGCCTTGGACGAGGCCTTTGTCGAAAGACAAGCTGTGAAGAGAGGAGAAAAAACCGAATGCCGAGAATAGGAATTAGTTTAAAATAATTATTCTCTTACCTCATTATGTTTAACTTTAGATTTAATAATATTGTTATATTAATAAGTGTAATATCAGCAATAAAGGCTTATTTATTAATTTATTATTATTTATTATACTAGCATTCTCGTGTATCACTGTTGTTAAACAAATAAGTTTTCTTTCTTTCTTCATGAACTTTCTCTGATAAGCCTATGTGATTAACGGATTTAATAATTACCCTTCAAGAGGTACACCTGATTTCTTGCAAAATTGCATAACTTGAAGTTATAATTGAAGTGCGGAAATAATATTAAGAAAGCTATGTACAGTTTAATCAGTAAATACTTCAAATGAAAGAGAGGGAACATTTTGAATTCGCTAACCTCTAGATAATGTAGCGTGATAAATCGCACCCTAAGTTAAACTAATGAAATACAAAAAAGTTTTGTTCAAATCAGTCTATTAATTTTCGAGTGATGCTTGAACGAACAAAAACATAACAAACAGATGAAAATTTTAAAAAGCGTCTGTTTTGGCGTCTGTGTTATGTATATAGTACATACAACTTTTTTAAAATATTTGGTTTTCTTACGATTTTGTTATACATGTCTATAGATAATTTTACATGGTTCATAGATTTATACTTATTATCTATTTTACACAATCAAGAACGTCAAATAAGTAATTTTCAATGCAATTTGTACTAAATTTTGTTTTTTACATCTCCAGTACATTTTATAAGTTAGTCGAGTACTACTCGTTCACTAATATAGCTTACTCAGCTGTAATAGTTTTCCTTTTAATTTCGTTACAGTACTACTGCCGTGAAATTTTCACATACCCCGAGAATAACTATTTAGCCGGCAGAGGGACATTAGACTATAACAACAAATAGCAATTTCTTAAACGGATCCCTAAATCGAAAAATAGTTTTTATAGACCTGCAATGTTTTGAATGTGCTATTTAAGATTTTATTCTACCACTTTGTCGGCATGATTAATATCTATACCCATACTACATTGCAGTTTTCTAGTACATACTACGATTACTTTTTTAGTACTTTTTTTAATTTTAAGAGTTTCAGATAGACGGACGGACGGACATGGCGAAACTATAAGGGTTTCTCGTTTACTATGGAAGTCTAAAAAGATAAAAACCTGTGTTATGTCACACTTTTTTGTTATTATGGGTGATTCTTATATCGGAGTTCTTTCCAATTTTCAATATATTTATGAAATAGATTACAAAAATACATCGTATTCGATGGGCCTCATCGCCACAGCGACGCGGCGCGGGTCACGGGGCGCGGGGCGTCGGGCGCGGGGGAGCGTCGTGCGTGTCGCGCGTTGTGTAATAAATTACATTAAGTTGCATGTATCGGCTAAACACACAGACTTAAGTGGAGGGTTCCGTAGTGTAAAGAATCACTGTGACTTGGCGGTACATGCGGGGGCGGCGGCGCGACTGCGCGGGCGCCGGGACGCGATCGTTCTGGCTCCAATTATGTTCCGTCTTTATTCCGTTTCGGACCGGACGGTAGCTCATCGAGCAAAATATTTTTTTCCTTTTTTTCCTTTTTTTTGTGTTATTTAAAAGTTCATTAGAAAATTTTGAGTAATTGATGTAGTCTGGAATTTTCTTGGTTTTCGTTAAGTATTTTTCCTATTTTAAATACAATCAGCATGAGATTCACCTGCCTTTTTTCTTATTCTTTGTATTTATTTATGTGATGTTAATTATTTCAATTAAAATATTCAAGTAATTTCAATATTTCTCGAGTCTCATACAAAATAAATATTGAAATTTAAACTATTTTAATCAACTACACTTACTAATTTATCAGCAGACTTTAAATATCGAATAGTATTCATTTTAGTTATATGTTATTGTATGGAATAAATAAAGCACTATTTTTATTATCTTGTTAATCATACCATTTGTGAAAAAACAAATTAATGATCTCTCATTTGTTAACTCTTTCACTTTATGCATTCCGTTAACTTTCGCTATTTTTCAAAAACAATGACCTCAGCTTTGCTGACATTTAATTTCATACCTCTTTTCTCAACCGTCGGTATTTCGAGGCATTTGACGGATGACTTACTCATTTGTATCGCCCTCACGACGTTTGCGATGAATGTTTGGGAACCGAAAGGTAATTTTTACCATACGAAAGAAGATCTGTAACCTCTGTCTACCCCTGGTGGAAGCATGTTGCATGATAGGTATAAATAATTTTCGCTCGTATTTCTGCGTTAAGGTAAATAATTCTGTTTCGATTCTTTGTCCGTATTCCGGAGCTCGGACATGGCGCGGGCGATGCGTCGCTCGAGTGCGGCCCGACCGCCACAGCGCCGCTTCCGTCGCCGCTTCGCCGGAGGACGTTCGGGCGGCGCGGGCGGTCGAGGCGGACGAGCATATGTATTTACTCTCGGATGGTTTTTCGTCCATTCAACGACTGAACCCTTCGTCTCGACGGAGCGAAGTGTATACTGCGAGAATAAAGTCGCAGCCGCTTTGCATAATCTGACGAAATAAAAATTGTTTGAAATGTGCGTTTCGAGGTCACTGCGTCGTTTCGTCGCCCGCGCGGACTCTAACAAGGAGCTCCTGCAAATTACGGTCTATTGCACTTCTCACGACTCATCGATAGCTTATTCATTGAGCTCGATGCGATCTCCGTCACGGCGAAACGAGTAAGAGAGAAATATCTTAGGCCTAAATTAAAGCATACAATAGGTGTAGTCCGTGAGCCAGATAGTATATTTTACAGGCTTTTATTTAGTTTCACCTGTCCCGCTGTCTGTCTGACGATCTCTTGCCTATTTGTGCGTTGTTCTAACGATTCGTTTTTCCTTCTCTCTTGTGTATGTATTCTATTGATATCTTGCCTATTTGTGCGTTGTTCTAACGATTCGTTTTTCCTTCTCTCTTGTGTATGTATTCTATTGATATCTTGCCTATTTGTGCGTTGTTCTAACGATTCGTTTTTCCTTCTCTCTTGTATGTATTCTATTGATATCTTGCCTATTTGTGCGTTGTTCTAACGATTCGTTTTTCCTTCTCTCTTGTGTATGTATTCTATTGATATCTTGCCTATTTGTGCGTTGTTCTAACGATTCGTTTTTCCTTCTCTCTTGTGTATGTATTCTATTGATATCTTGCCTATTTGTGCGTTGTTCTAACGATTCGTTTTTCCTTCTCTCTTGTGTATGTATTCTATTGATATCTTGCCTATTTGTGCGTTGTTCTAACGATTCGTTTTTCCTTCTCTCTTGTGTATGTATTCTATTGATCTCTTGCCTATTTGTGCGTTGTTCTAACGATTCGCTTTTCCTTCTCTCTTGTTAATGTATTACTCTATGTTGGTGGAAAGGTCGTCAGCGGATGCAGTGAAAGATGGAGCACGGGCGCCAGGCGCGAGCGCCGATCGCTTATTTGAATACGTCAGTTGACAACCTTTCCACCAACATAGAGGAAGCTGACGTTTTTATTTATTCAAAGTCGCATGTAAGCTATCATCTGACAAATTTTCAAGTGAGAGGACATCATTGAATAAAAAACTTTCTTTTTGCATGGTCGTGTGACCAGCTGACGTATGATCTGCACGGTATGGTCAGTTGACTTTTTTTATTTTCAAATAATTGCGTTAACTATCTTTTAACAAATTTTCAGTCGGGAGGAAATGATTGAAAACAATAATTTTTTTACGTGATTAAGAGGCTGCCGCTGCCCCACCCGCCCACGGAGCGGCAGCTGACGTTTATCATACTGCATAATACAACTCGCTGAAGTATTTCACGAGTTATCGCTTGAGAGGAAGTTGGTCAGGAATACCTGTTGCTGGTTCACGGATAAGTGCTTTTTTGCCCTGGACAACCAAAAATTCCTATGGGATTTTATACGATTTTTCACCGTTAAAACTAAATAAATTTGAATCAAATTAATAGAAATCAATATTTTAGAACATGGACATTTAAAACAAATAAAATGCTACTTTTTGTCTCTGACTGGGCCACGGCGCTATTTCGTGTCCGGTTTCTAAAATCATATTCCATCAGAGCTCCATTACGGAGTTTGAAATTATTCAATTTCTTTATCTTTTGTTAAGTGACAACTTTGAAATCATATGTTTAGCAATGTCGTATTTTAATTGAAGCAACACGCATCACTCCGTGCGTTGCCGTCGCGTGCGGCATTTCGGAGATGTGCTAAGTCAGCGTTCGCGGTCGGCGCCGGAACGCGTCGTAACGTGGCCATGCGCACTGATTAAGAACACGGGCGTGGAAGTGCAGTGCCCTTCGAAGAGCCCCGGGTACATTGCCATGCAGCGCACGCGCATGGCTCCGCCCGTGACATTATTCATCCTCGTCGAATTTTTAGGCATTTTATTTCATTTTGATCTTGTCTCTTTTTAACCGATTTCAAAATGGAGGTGGTTCTATGTTCGTCTGTAGGTATTCTTTTGTGTGTTCACTTAATCAATTATGAATCGATTTGGATTATTTTTATTTATAAAGGTATACCCTCGAGGTGAACTCATAGTCATCGAGTCTAGATCTGATGATGGAAACCCAGCGAAATCGAGCGATATCCTCAAATGTCATTGGCACGTGTAGTGTGTTTGAACACTTTTTATTAATTATTGAGTGTTTGCGTTTGGTAGACATCATCTCAATCTCCTTTTAAAACATACTAGCTGGGCGACCGAGCTTTGCTCGGATTATTTTTTGGATACACTAAGTGTATAAAACACTGTTAACATACCAAGTTGTAAAACTAATGTCACTTCATTTCGCTGATTAAAAAACAGTCCATTATTACCAGTAAAATATCAAGTGTCGCAATATTAAAATGATAAAATATGGTTGTCTGAGGCGATTTTAATGTTTCCAAAATATTTTTTAATGATTTCTGTGCAATTTCTAAAATTCGACATATTTTACTAGCTACTTAGTGCTACTAATGAGATCGTATTGATATCTAATTGAGATCGTAGTTTTATCTTTTAACCCAAGATGGCACTCGTTTCCCATTCAATGGACCACAACTGACGACTGACACATTTTCAAATTAATATTCCAAAAACAACCATGAAAATAAAAAAAAACTAATATTGAGGTTATTTTTGATAAAATTAATTTTAAAAAAAGCAACCGGGAAGTGGATCAAATTTAACTTGCAAGATAAAAATGCTTGTCATAATAATAAAAATTAAAAAAGTGTAATAAAAAAAAAGAAATTAAAAAATCAAGATGTACCCCAGGCTCAAGCTCGGGATCTTCAGCACAGAAAACATACGTGATAGCCGCTGCTCCACGGCAATTGTGAGTTCAGCGGCGAAATATCTGTATATTTAGTAAGTAACCATTCATATCCCGGTTTTTAATTTTTTTCTTGGAAAATCGCGTTTTCCCGGGAAAAACACTTACGTTGATAAACTTGAAACACTAAACTTTATCTAAATAAAATTTTTCATGAAATTCGTTAGAGTCGTTTCCGAGATAGCTGGTATATATAAACAAACAAATATACAAGAATTGCTCGTTTAATCTCCTTTTAAAACATATATATAATGCTAAAGTGACAATCTAAACAGAAACACATTTGAACTCTTTAGTGGTAACAGTAGAATTAATTTAATGAGACAGGAAATTTGAATGTGATTTTCATAAATTATAGAAATTTTGTATTGTAAAGATTAAGAATCAATTGTATAATTTGTATAAGAATAATTTGGTGGTTGCACTCTAGATAAGAAAGTAAAGACCCCCGGAGCGCCGCCGGACAATAAACTTGGAGTAGAAACTGCTTTTCCAGGTGCTTCGCTAATTATAATATTAACCACCCACATGCAAAGTAGTTAGGGAAACTATAAAGTTATAATTACACAATAACTAAAAAAATCAAGTAAATAAATATCACAAAAATAAAATAAAAAACGTCTTCAAATGCCTATTTAAATAATTGGTTGTTTTTGTAGCCAATTTCAGCTAAAGAAAATAAAAAAAAAATCTTCAATCATGTGTATGAAACGTGAAGTATTTAAGTGCTAATAGTCCCACCAAAAATATTTCATGTTAAATTAGTTGCCAAGAATCACAAGGTCATAACGCTTTTACTGTCAAAAATTATCAAATCTAATGAAGAGTGAAGCCCCTAAGTCTACAAACCTCACATCTTGGTCAAAAAGTATAGATTGGATGCTTCATAGAATTATTGTATGACACAATATTAAAGATTAATGACTTTATTTTTTATCGTAAATGTATGGGAGTGTTTGTGCTACGGCCGCGAAACAGCCGAGCGGACGTTTTTTGACCAATAGGGTTTGTAGAGTTAGGGCTTGTAAAATTAGGCTTTACACAATTAGGGGTTTGAGTCTTCATGAAATTTAATTTTTTCACAGTAAAAATATTATGAGTTTGTGAGACTTGTCAATTTTACATGAAATGTTGTTGGTGGGGTTTTATTTCTTTTTGTAAGATTTAGCAAGCCTAACAGGTAATTACTTTCATAACAATGAAAATAGTTATGCATAAGAAAATTTAAAAAAGAATTGCACCCCTAAGTGGGGTGTAATTCTTTTTTAAATCTGTAGCTTTCACCCTCTAACCCCCATTAAGAATGGGGGTTAGAGGGTGAAAGCTTGGTGTTTATGTGTAATGATACTAGCCCGCGACCAACTAATAGTGTTGAGTTGACACCTAATTTGAGCTTTCTAGGAAGTACCCTAGTTACACAGGTGTGCACCTCTTTTTATGGAAGTTGGAAGGTGAAAGTTACAAGTTTCTCAATTTTATTGTTGTTTTTATGCTAATCTTAGTCTGCATATCAAATTTTAGCTTCCTAGGACTTCGGAATATAACCTAGAGGTTTAAATGAGTGAGTGAATGAATACATCAGCGGCACAATCGACTCGTTTCAAGTATTAATGAACGTTAAAGATAAAAGCTAGACAAGTGAAAATTCCTGTGTTTCAAAGTCCGCTAACAAAATTTATTTCGGGGAATTTGGGCTCTTTATTGTAATTCAGGCTAAAGCTGCAATGGTTTGAAAATGCAACGAAATTCTCCGAGAAAAGATACGAAGTATTGCGCCCCCAGATATTTTCTTCTAAGGAGACATAATTGCGTCTGATTTATCGTTATCCGAAACCGACTCCAAAAACATAATTTAAATAGATTTTTAATGACTGCTTTCAATTTAGTTCATTTATCATGCTTTATTGCGATCCTACTCTGATTTTCTAATACAGATATGTTGCATATTTCTTCAAATAGGGTGGGGCGTATCAGAACCGACACAATGTTCATTTTTCTCGTTCCGGTGTCAGTAGTTTTGTTTAAATTTGCCCAAAAGTACAACAATAGTTGATTACTTAGTGAAACGGCTGTACATATAGAATAGGGCGACCCAAAAAAAAAAGATTATTTTTTTTTTCAAGTCTCGTCTGAAAATATGTTAGTTTACTTTGTTTTAAGAGCTCCCTCCAAAGGACAGCTCAAAAAAAAATTTTTAAAAGGTTGCTCACAATTTTTTTAAATTTCCAAAATCCTCAAAAATCCTAAATTATTTTTATAATTATCCTAGGCAGCTAACCGTTAAATTATTAATTCTACGTACGTTTAAATAACACTTGCTTAGGTGTTCGATATCTGTCAATCCTCTGGAATCAATATTCAATCATTTGGATAGAGATTCGTAGTGGAGAGGCAGATTCGAGGGTCAGTGGTGGGTCGCATGCTGCATATTAATGCTTGTTGCAGGCAACCGTCTACTATGGATTTCCGCGAATTAACACCTCACACAATACAACTCTTATTTTCAGGAAATTTGTGGAGGTCTAAAATTCAGATTAATATCCAATATTTACGTTTTTTTTTCTACTTTTTGAATATAACCCAGTAAATTAAAAAAAATTTTGAAACAAGAATAAGCACTAAAAGTTAGGAATTCCCGAAACCGATATCTTGACAATATCAGTATTTAAAACAGAAAAAAAAAAGTTTAGGCGGTACCCTCAGGGTTCGTGTCCTATTCACAATAGTCCGCGTTTTTACCTTTTAGAACAGCGCAGAATGTCATCAGTCTGGCCGGTGGCGGCGGTGTGGTGGTGGGCGTGTTGCTGCGCGTGCTGGTGCGCGGGCGCGGGCGCACTGCGCGTGGGCGCGGCCATCGCCGACGTCACGGGTCCGCCCGCCGAAGTCACTTTCGTGAGTATAGATATCACTCGTTGCATCTGATATTCCGTTTTCGTAACGTATGTGGGCTTTATAGTTCTTGAAGTTGGAAAAACAGGCAAGTGTGAATTTTCAGCATGGGACGGGCCGATGAAGTTAGACGGGCTGAAGTTACTGCAAGTGGTATGCTATGACTTTACACTGTCTGCTATTCTATAAACGTTGGACCGTTATTCGGATACACTGGACTGTTACACTAAATGACACATTCCGGTACTGTTAGCGCCGTGTCTCATTTAGTTACTCCTTCAATGCATATGCAATAAAGCGATGAAGCATTTGTTGTAAACTTAAGACATGTTGATTTGTAATAACTATGTATTTATATACAGTACAACGCATGAAACTGCCGTTGTGAAGTTAGTCACGAAAGCGTCGCAATGGCGTAACTTCGGCATGTGGGGAAGAAAAAGGAAGGGTCGGGGATTGTTAACCCTGCGCATTGTATCATTCGTAGGCGGTGCGGCAGTGCGGCAAAGTTTCGTGCGTTGTACTGTACATGATTTTCTAAAGATTTATATTTTAATCTATGAATATTGTCAGTTTATAGACTTTATCTGTGAAATTGTGCGCCAAAATCCAAGATATGAAGGTGTTATTACGCTCTATAACTCTATTATAACATATACGCTAGCTCTTTAATATCTAAGCAGAATCGAAATACAGGTCCAATACAGCTTGTCTTAACGCTAAAATGCTAGACGGGAGAGACCTAAACATCTCACGTTCGACGTAAACAAACATCATCTATAATAATCTGCAATATTGCAGATTATTATAGATGATGTTTGAATATTCAAATCAATTAAATAGAATATTTTAATCAATTAAAATAAGAAAAAAATATGACCAACCATGCCTACGCTTTATTAGATAAAAAAAAATATGTTTATTCTCTTACATTTTTTGATAAGGGAGTCGTTTTGATTTTGTTATTTCATTATTTCTTTTATGGGATTGATAACAGATTAACTATTTTTACAGAACTTCCAAAAAGGGTTTTGTTTTTACGTGTATCTGCGTGTACCTATTTCATAATATTCTTTATTACCTCATATCAACTAAATAGTTGGCAGATTCCGGCAAATAAAGTATCATTAGATTTGTTTTGACAAAGCAACTGTTCTTTGATGAGAGCAAGATACGTGACGTCAAAAATAATGAAAACGGTCAATTTTAAGCGTAATAAAGAATTTTTTTTTCCACACCATTCGAGTACGGTATCAAAATTTAGGATTTTAAAAGATTATTATCAAAATATTTACTTACAACTTACATGTTTTCATAGAATGTCAAATGATAACTATAAAATAAAATTATTAATTGTAACTTTTACTTTAATGTAGGAAAAGTAAAAGGTAAAAAGAAATAAAATAAGAAAATCCATGATTTAAACAAAGTAACTGAAATCAGATAAATTATGGAGTTTAATTGAAATTAAATTTAAAATGCACCGTGCAATATTTATATGTTCGATACCTACTCATGTGAAGAAATAAAATAATTATAAAACCTTATAAACAAAACGTTTATCCCAATAAATAATACGAGTATATCGATAAATAAAAATTATCATAACAATTATAACGAGATACGAGGGTGACACCACGGACGACGAGAGAGCAATCATACTATTACAACGATTCAAAGTATACCGAACTGAACCAAAAAGTAATAAATTAAAATAAACCCGATTGTCAATGTGAACTAAAAAGTTGGAAACGAGATGATGTAAAAAAATGTGTGCTGCTCCGACTGCATGTGTTTCATATATTTGATTGAATAATTTTTAACATCATCTTGTTTCCATATTTTTAGTTCATTTTTACGCGTTAGACTTTTTTAATCTGTATAATTATTTTTTTTTTGCAGTTTATCACATGCAAAAACATAATTTTATTTATCGAGCTCGGTGTGATGGCAGATGGGATACGCCAACCTGGGCCAGCAGGGCGCGGGCCTGCACCTGCGGCAGTGGGCGCGCGCCCTCGTGCTGGACGCGGGCGGCGGGCGCCTGGCGTTCGTGTCGGTGGACGCCGCCATGATGGGCCTCGGCGTGCGCCGCGAGGTGAGCGAGGCGCCCTCCGCGGACGACCGCGTGACTATTCGATAGAGCTATCCTACTGTTATGATCGCAAAAGTATTACTGTCATTTTTATAAAAAAAGTAGGTCGCAGTGTTCGTCGTCAGTGTCACTCGATGTAGCTTTTCTCCATGGTTACTATGATAAGTTTAAGGTAGTCGAGGGAATTATTTGCCGCCATATTTTGATGATGAGAAAAAAAAAATCAGTTTTTTAATATTAAACATGGAGCACGTTAAGAGCAGAGCTGTAATAGCCGCGTGTGCCTCGCTTTCGAATGAAAGTGATAGGCTCGAATGACCTTCGAATGGCTAATGAGATTTTTAACTAAAATCATAAATCACTTTTTGTACGCTTTAGAAAGCTTTTTGAGTCATCCCTTTCCCATTTTATCATCGCTTTGGCTGCAACCGTCGCCGTCTTTAGTGACACTCCACCTTCATCGGCCAGCGGGCGTAAAATCCAAGTCGCGCAATCGGAAAATAAAAAGATTCTACCAGGTGTTGGCCTGCAGTAGGGTGACGACGGGGGGATATCGTAAGACATCCGGTTGAAACGAAGTCCTTTCGCTATCCATGCATTTATACTAATAACGAAAATGCAACCCCAAAAAGTCAACATAACGCAGTGTTTTTAGGTGGTCACCCATCAAAATATTGACCGCGCCCGACGCTGTTTAACTTTAGTGATTGGACGACAATCGGTATACTTACCGGGGCTTGGAAATTGGTGACCGAAGACTCAAAAGACACGACTACAAGGAACTTCTGAAGTGCTAACCGCGGCAAAAGTGTCGCACCGGACACTTTTTCCGGCCCAATTTTCACTTCTCATAGGTCTGGAATCTAAGGTACAATAAGAATCTTCGTTCCAATATATTAAGAGGTCGTAAAGAGTTTCCTTTTTGTTTTATGCGCCTGTTGAATTACTATCTGAAAAAAATGACTTTAAGTTTCCAAATATTATACATTTTTATTCATTTCTACTTGAATTATCAGTAGTATCTAATTTATAACTGAAAATTTGAACTGGTAAGATTTATACGTACACTGTTAGTGTCAAAAAACAAAAAAAAAATATTTTTATGACTGCGGGAGGGGGTGAGTTCAGCAGCCTTAGCGATACCAGCGCTGCTGCTCGACGTACTTGACGTTGCTTGTGCGGACGCAGGTGATAAAACGGCTGTCGAAGCGGTACGGTGCGCTGTACGACGACACCAACGTGATCCTGAGCGGCACGCACACGCATTCGACGCCCGGCGGCTTCCTCATGGACTTCCTGTTCGACCTGCCCATCCTCGGCTTCGTGCGCGAAACCTTCGACGCCCTGGTCAGCGGCATCACTAAGGTAGCGTTTGCGGCATGCGGTCGCGCCGATGTTCTGAACTCGCTTTAGCTTTGGTCTGGCATTCGTAAAGTACGTCTAAATCTTTTTGAACAGGAGTACAATCGTTTATGTTCCGAATAGGAGCGAATATCTTGAGATCATCAACGTATAGGAGAGACATGCATGACAAGTGAGCAACAAGGTATTTAATAAATATAGTAAAGAGTATGAGGTCTAAGTGTGAGCCTTGAGCAACTCCAGAAGTTACAAGTATCGGCACTGAAGTATAACCCTTAATAACAATTAATTGGCTCCCATTCTTAAGATAAGAACAACTCCATCTATATAGACTACCGTGAATGCCATAAATTAGTTATTGGACGACATTGAGTGATTTACTTTATCGAACGGTTTAGATAAATCCGTGTATACCGTCTCAACTTGGCCGCATGTAGCAAATTCATTGCAAAGAAACCTTTTATACTCAAGTAGGTTGGTTATAGTGAACCGATGCGTTACGAAATCATTTTGTTTCAAAGACAATATATTCTTGAATTGATTATAGAAATGAACGTACGTTAAGGTATCAAATAACTTAGCAAAACATGAGAATATGCTGATAGGGCGATAATTTTTGCATATAGATTTGTCACCAGACTATTGAATGGGGACAATATACGGTATATTCCAATATGAAGGAAAGGTTCCAGACGATAGCGATCTATTAAACAGTAGGGATAGTAATGCACATAACGCCTCTGCACACCTTTACACAAAAAAAAAAACTGGAATACCATCAGGCCCAGGACCTTTCTTTCATCACTGTTTAATTTTCTTTAAAACTTCGTCTCTAGAGATAACAATGTTCGCCAGTGCGTTGCTACTAATGGTGTCGCTCTCTAGATAGCTATCAAGCCTATCAGCAGTGTTTTCATCGTAAACTGATCCAAAGTAGTTTGAAAATAGCTCACAGACATGATGATGATTGTGGACGTTCGGTCGCACTCGGTCTAAGTCATTGTGTTTGGCATCGAGACGTGACTCTTCCTACCGTTAATAAATCGCCAGCATGATCTCGTATCAACATCTACAGAATCTTCTATAGATGTGACGTAAGTTTTGCTACATAATTTAATGAGCAACTTACATCGAGCATGAATTAATGAAAAAACATAATCTCTGGGATTACCAAACATTTTGTACCTGCTGAGATATTTTTGGTTTTCCTTCAAGCAACATATTAGTGCATCATTATACCAGACAGGATATTTTTGTGAACAATTACGTGTTAATGGCGTAAATTTTTGAATTACAGTTTAAAAAGTATAATGCAAACATCGATATCAGGTGACGAGAATAATCTAAGCCACTCAATATTATTTAACTCTCAGCGAATTTTGTTATAGTCGCTTTTCCTAAAGTTTAGGCGATTGTTATTAGGAATAAAAAATTTATATGCCTTAGGATATTTAATATCGATACTAAGAATCGGGTAATATAAATCCAAAGGACATACTGTCAGCACCTGTAACATCGAGTTCATTAAACTAGCAAGGACTAAATCTAGATATCGTTTATTTATATTGCAGATTATATTGAATTGAGACATGTGACAAAGATGCATGAAGTCTTGGAGATGAACCCTTTTGTCAACAGGATTTGTGGCAGTAAGAGTAGAGTTAATTGAACGTATCCATGTTAGGTGATGGTTATTGAAATCATCAATCAGTACATAATTATTCACTATGTTTTTTAGTGTTCTAAATTATTTTTTGACATTTATTGTAAAACATAGCAACATTGTCATTCGATAAGTAAGTCGGGCGAATACAACACAAATGTTACAAACATAGGATTGCTGTTGTTATTTGGTAATATATTAATCCAAATGTCCTCTATACTACTTTTCCATGAGGTTTGACCAATAGCATGCAAGTTTTTTTAGTAGCAATGAGAACACCGCCGCCACGTGTTTTGTTTACGGAAGTAATGAAACGGTCCCCACGAACATTTCAAACATTTCATCGTCAAATATAGAATCGTCTAAATTTGTTTGAGTAAGGCATACCACATCATACCTAACTATAATTCAATGTATTAAGATAAAACTCAGTAGTTTTAGTTTTAATTCTATTAACATTTTGGTAATTAAAACTAATCATTTTCAATCAAAAAAGAACCAAAAGTGGTGAGCCATAAGGAAAAAAAACTTAAAAGTAATAAAATTAAAAGAAATTAATAAAGATTTATTTGTGCAACTTATTAAGAAAAGCAATATCTCTAATTCGCAAAGCAGATCCGCTGTCGTCCTTACAGAAGCACTCCTATCCAAATTTAACCCAAACATATTTGTAATTGTTTTCTCTGGCGTATTTTCTTGCAGCAGCGTGTAGTTGTATACATTCATGAAAAAGATGTTCCGTGATATAGATTCTTCGACTTTCGCCAGCAATATCGACATGCTTAGAGTTGAGCGGTTCTTTAGAATGAGCCTTGTTGAAGCGATGCGTAGCAGAAAGTACGAGATCTCGAAGACGTGGTGAGGCCGGGGTGACAAGTATGTTGCGAGGTCTGTCCCACGACGTGTTAATTTTGCGACATGACGCCAAGCACGAATGTCGGTTTCTAATATGGGGCATTCTATAGCAGTGTAGATTTTCTTAAATATAGTCAAAATATTTTCATTGTAGCTTTCAGGTACCGCCTGTACCTTTACGTTATGGGCTCATGAGTTTTTTTTTACAGATGAGAACCGGTTATTTAATGATTTAATTTCACTTTACAGTCTCAGTTGTTCAGATTCTTAGTTATTATTTTATTTCTTAATTATTATTTTATTTTTATTAATTTAAAGTCATTCTGCTTTTGTACAATGAAGTCTGTCGTTTTAGTAAAATCACTCTTAAAAACGGAAATTAGCAGAATTAAGTTCCGTAGTAATCATGGCCTTGACATCGTCTCTTAAAGCAAAGCGAAAATTTTGCATGAAGCTGATGTGGGAGCTAGTTTTTTGATCGAATAATGCACTTATGAAAACATAAGCGCATTACTCGATTGTGGTGCGCGAGCGCAAACTCGCAATAGTGAGAGGTGCTTCTTACATATGTGTATTCTTTTCCATGAGAAAGGATGAGTTATCGCCATTAGGACTATTATTCTCGACATTCTCATTAAGTAGATCTGCCGACATCGTCGTATCGTCCATAGCAGATGAAAATTGTTTACGCACCGGTGTGTTGTCATTTCTATGCGACGTGTGATATTCTCGCAAGAAGGGCAGCGCCAATAACGATTCAGATCGTGTTTGTTAGTAATGTAAGAAGTGACAGTCATATTTAAGCACGCATAATGATCATATTTCATGGATGAAAAACATCAAAGTAATTCATTCGAGTCAATTTTGCCATTACAAGCTAAGCAATTCATGTCGCCTGATGTCGCGTGCAGGGTAGGATCAAAAGTAGTGTCGCGATGAAAAGGCCTTAAGCGCCGAGCAAATAGCGTCGCTTATGCGTTATCGTCAGCGCGACACTAAAATTTATATAAAACAATATTTAACAAAACTTGCAGTTTTTCCACCTACTACTAATCATTTTTTTACTAGTATATGAGCAGATTTTATCAATATTACTAAAATTTAGAGTAATGTTTAACTCTTACCACTATACAAACAATTAAAATTAGGAGCAGCTTTGTTATGATACGTGAACGGGCGTGCGATTTTCACATAATATATGATGAAATAAAACAATTAATGCGTCCCACGTTTTTATTTTCTAACTGGTAAAATGCTATATCTACTTACCAAGAACATATCAAACTATTTAATTATTCATTGAATAATAAAATAATACAGCGAGCAATGGCCCTTAATTGTTTATGAAACTAATATTTAAAAATTGCACAAATTAATGCCAAAGCTACTATATTTAAGTTTCAAATTTGTGACTCCATTCATGACGCTTGAAGTCTTAGTTGCTGCACTCTATCGTCTCCTTCATTGCACGTTGTCTTGTCTTTGACTCTTGAGCGATCGAAATCCTTTATTCTCAATCCTTGCAATGATATATCTCGACTTAATGCAACATGTGCCTGTCTATGTATAATAGTGCAGATACCAGGTACGCAACAGCGTAGTCTACTGTACATCCTTGCCTTTTGTGTCTGTGCAGACCCAACACAGTATTCAAAACAATTCCAGTAATAGCGCCCATTGCACCTTTTCCAAGTCCTTGTTCCTTCTTTGAATTCGAACGAAGCATCATTCTCGTTTCAGTGATTTCTAACTCCTTCTGTAACCCTTTAGTCTTGTTGTCGTTGTTGTAACCTAACCTAACCTAACCTTTGCCATGGTAATTATAAAATATAAAAAAAAAATATTAAAGCAATTTTTCCTCCTTTTTTAGATTTCCGAGCTAAAACGTCAAAAACTCTTATAGTTTTGTCATATTCGTCCGTTCGTCCGCCCGTCCTTCCGTCCGTATGTTAAGGGCATTTTATAAAAAAATACGAGATATATATTAATGAAATTAATAGTGTGTGTCTTGTATAAACCGCTACTTAGTTTGATATAATAATTAAATAAAAAAAAAAATTCTAGTGGAATCACTCCATACATGTCAGCAAACATTAACGTGTGACACATATTACGACAGTACTTTTAAAAACACTAAGGTTTTTTTAAGCAATTGTTCTGATTAAGTGAATAATTTCAGAAATAATCGCTCTGAAAGTAGCATTGTCCCCCCCTCATCTATTTTCTAAACCGTATGTCCAAAAAATATGAAAAAAATAACGAAGGGAACGCTTAATAAATACTTTAAATAGAAATTATTTTGAGCATGAGTTATTGCCAAAAAACTGCGCGTTTCAACAACAAATTGCCATGAAGATATGCTATTTTGCAGATGCACTTTAGTTTACACTAGTTTTATAGTAATTATCGACATACCTACTTCTTTTTCTAGTTATAGCAGTCCTGGATTTGTCAATAGGCCGTATAGGCAGGCCGAGGCCTAGGGGCGGCAGCGTCCTAAGGGCGGCAGATTTCAGAAAAACATTATTTTAGAAAGGTACATGGGGCGGCGGAAATAAAGTGGCCTACACTCAAAAAAAATATAAATCCGCCACTGAGTTATAGGCGAATAAACTATTCTGTACGGGAAACATGGAAAAAGTGTAACAATGTACTTTTTGTCTCTAACTCATCGGGAAGTTAGATTGAAACGTATTTCGAAATTCCACCCGGACAGGCATACAACAATAGCGATATAATAAAACGTGCTACAATGAATCCATCTCCATTCCATTATTATTAAACCACTGTTCCACTACCACGCACACACACGTTTGAAAACGCACGCACCTGTCCATCAAACACGTCAATTTGAAATTCACACTTATCAGTTGACTAAGATAGTGTTAAAGATTGAAACATTAGTGACATTAAATTGATGTCACAAATGCTAATATTTCAAACACGTCACAATATAATATCTATATTTTGACATGTTTAGTTTTTGGGTTCAACAGTTAACTTTTGCAAATGAAAGTTTGAACAACGTCGCTGATAATCTATATAAATGAGTACTTTCTAAAGCAAATTATAATTACAGAGTATAATAATGGCGCACGGACGCGTGCGCACGGCGCGCGCAATCTACGCGCAGGCAGAGCTGCTGGGCGCCAACATCAACCGCTCGCCGTCCGCGTACACGCACAACCCGCGCGCTGAGAGGGACAGGTCTGCGTTACATTATGTCGTTTTTCAATGAAATAATTCGGTCTTTAGTGTTTCGTGTCGAATCTAGATAACAATAAAATTTGAAATGAAAGTGAGAGAACTGAAAAATTATAATTAAATTTTCTCTTGTATTGTTTTTGAAGTAAAACTTCTTTACGTACGCTTGACTTGGGGAGTAAGCTGATGAATGCGTGACGAGAGCGTTACGAAAAGTGTGATCGGGCGAAGTGAACGGAACGCTGTGAGAGGAAGAGGAAAAGAAAATCGTGCGCGCACACATATTTTTTTTCTCTTCCTCTCATAGCCAGTGCATGAAATATATACCTATATATATATATATATATATATATATATATCTCAGTTAGTAGTTCGTTTGCGACTTAGCTAGCGTTACGCGAACGGTGATTTCTTGATTATTTCGTACCAATAATGAAAATAATGAATAAATTTAAAAACTCTATTCAAAAATATTAATTTATCAATGAAAACCCATAATAAATTTAAATATTTGTAGAAAATTAATACACGTGTAATACATATATAAACGTGTCTATAAATATATACACGTACGTATACATGGGGCTATAGAAGATTTACTTCAGTCGTTTGGTCTAAAGCACACTCGTTTGGATTTTTATTAGTGATATTTATGATATAGTCTGATAGATTGATAGTTTGTATAAGGTACGGTAGTGGGTCCCTACTACAAACTATTATCAGATAAGATTTTTTTAAGTTCATTTTTTACGTGGGGTAAAACGAGGGTTGAATTTCGTATGAAATTTTTTTACGGAGCGAGGTATGACTATAAAATTTGATATCAATATTGCTTACTGTAAAATGTGAGTTGCGTTTCTTATAATATAATGGGGGGAGGGTACTAGGGTATAATGTACAAAAATTGAAGGGTCTACGGGAAGTGCAATCGAAATTCACGACCGGGAAAAGAAATTGACAACGGAACCAAGGTCAAAACCGAGTATCGAATCGGTATTAAGATGAAAAGCGAGACCCGTATTGAAAACAGGAACAGTACCGGAACTAGAATTGAAAGCAAGAGCGAGATAAGATTGGGAGTGACAGTGAGGTCTTTATATAAAAGATGAGGGAATACATTCTATGTCTCCGCGGTGAAGCTGGGGGCCTTATTGTCTAAAAGAAATCGATTTTTGATTTCGCATGATTTTAAAATTACTTTAGTCATTCCCGACTTGATATTTCGAAATTCTAATTGTATTTCTATTAACAGTGATGCCTCTACAAAGAAATCAATAGATTATAAAAAAGAAATTGAATTATATTTGAATTCAAAAACCATTAGAGATCGCGATTTCGCAATTATTCTAAAATTGCGCTGTCAAAGCGAAAACTGGTCTATAGCGATTCTCAAGCGATTTACAATCGATTTTTCGTTATTAGTATTTTGTATAAAGTGAAGAATTATTTTTTTTTGTCTATCGTTAAATTAAATGAAATCTTTGCACATTTAACCAGGACCGATGAAATTACAATAATATAGTCTAATTGGACTGATTTGATGATGGAGCCAGAAGGTAGGCACAGGAACTCCATAACGGAATAATATATCCTAGTCGCGTTTGAGCTTGTTAGAATTATCTTGAGATGTACTCTCACCATGAGTGATTTTCAAGGTCTGATGATGGAGTCGGAAGGTAAGCACTAAAATTCCATAATAGAACAACGTAGTCTGGCATTATTTGGGTTTAATGGCATTTTTTAAAGTGCACTTTGGTCATAATTGGCTTTCGGGGGCTGATGATGGAGCCAGAAGGTAAACTTAGGATTTCAATAATGAGACAACGTATTCTAGCTGTGTTTGGTCTTGTAGAAATCGTCTTGAGATCTACTTTGACCATGAACAATTTTCAGGGTCTGATGATGTAGCCGGAAGATAGGCACTAGTATTCCATAATAGAACAACGTATCTGAGTGGTTTTCGCGGTTGTTGGAATTGTCTTGGAATGAACTTTGACCGTGATTGATTTTTAGAGTTTAATGATGAAGCCGGATGGTAAACGCTAATACTCCATAATGAAATAACGCAGCATAGCCGTGTTTGGGTTTGTTGCTATTGTCGTGGAATACACTTTGACCGTGATTGGCTTTCAGGGTCTGATAATGGAGCTAGAAGTTTGAAAGCTCCATCATCAGAAAGTCAATTATGGCCAAAGTGCACTTGAAAAATTCGATATAGAACAAATACGACTAGGCTACGTTGTTATATTATGGGGTGTTAGTATTTACCTTCCGGCTTCATTATCAGACCCTGAAAATCACCCATGGTGAGAGTACATCTCAAGCTAACTCTAATAAGCTCAAACACGGCTAGGATATGTTATTTTGTTATGGATTCCTCTGCCTACCTTCTGGCTCCATCATCAGATCAGTCCAATTATACCATATTATTGTAGTCATCGGTCCTCTATAAGTGTGCAAAATTTTAATTTAATCTAAAGCTTTAAAGTCCCTTAAAATTGCGTATAAGATTAACATTTTTTTAAATCCAACAATTTTGATTTCCGAAATCGCAATCTTTTTCTGTTTTTACGAAATAAGGCCGCAGGACGGAAAGTTAATAAAACACTTACGCTGTGCTGTTGTTAACTACTAGAAAAAGACACATTTTGTCGAGCAGAAGGCGTCACTAGCCAGCGCCTCGCGATGTAGTGGTGTGTACAAACGAATGCCCACTGCCACCACCGGTAATTACCTAAACTTCTAAAATGTGAAACAAACATGATTGCCAGATTAATTTTGTTAAAATCTTTACGATAGCGTAGCATTATGTCTTCAAATTGTGATGTTCATGAGTGTAGGTACGAGCATGACGTGGACAAGACGCTGGCACAAGTGCGGTTCGAGTCCACTAACGGGGAGGTGCTGGGCGTCATCAACTGGTTCGCCGTGCATCCCACCAGCATGAACAACACCAACAAGCTCGTATCCTCTGATAATGTGGGCTACGCCTCCATCCTCATGGAGAAGGAGCTCAATGGACCCGGCGTGCACCCGGGCAGGGTTTGTCATTAATCTATATTTTGGTTTCTGCATCTTTTGCAATGTTTACTACATTCACTAAATTGAATAACTTGTGCAGAGTTCTTAGCTATTCTATTTATTAAGAATCATATTTTTATTTATTAAGAAAATAAAAATATATTTTTATTTATTAAGAAAATAAAAATATGGTATGGAACCAGAATCAGATTCGTTTTTGTCCCGTTTTTTCTTATGAATCTATGTTATATTATTAATTATGTATATTTTTGTGAAGATATTCAAATATATCATGTAATTACAATAATATGCAGAACTTTAAATTCAATTTATTGTCCATGTACACAGGGCAAAATAGTGTGTGCGTTTGCTTCCACCAACCTGGGGGACGTGTCGCCCAACACACGCGGGCCGCACTGTGAGCGCTCGGGTCGCGTCTGCGACAACGAACACCTGCTGTGTGCGGCCGGCGAGAAGTGTTTCGCCTCCGGCCCCGGCGTCGACATGTTCGACAGCACCAGGATCATCGCCACTAAGATGTTCGATACCGCCATGGTCAGACATTGTCTTCTATCGGTTGTATTCAGGATATGCATCAGGTCTAATTGATGAGATAATTGATTATGTTTACGTGCACTTAGCCCATGACACGCTTCGTGGCTCTCAATGTCTTTTACTTTTTATGATCTACGACGACCTTATTCATATCTTTTATTGCAAAAAAATATATTTATGTTCTTTTCATATATTTGACTAAAGTCTTCCATTCGGTTGGTTTCCAGGAATTGTTGAGATCTCCCGGCGAAGACGTGACCGGCGACGGCGAGGTGCGCGCCCTGCACCAGTACGTGGCCATGCCGGAGCAGCGCGTGCGCGCGTACGACCCGCTCACCGACACCTTCAACTCGGTCAGTGTGCGACGTCTCTCACACAGGACATATGTCGTGACGTCACATTTGAAGCAATGTAGATGACTGTGTGTATATTTATTTGTAACTATTTATAAAAGGCAAATTTTCGCTGAGTACAAAAATTAAAAACGTAAAGTTTTCGGTAATGATTAATCAAACACCGGAATGCTTCTTGAGATATGAAAAGCAGGACTTTATTGATACTTTTATAATGTTTTCACTTTTTCGTTTTATATTTGTTTGAATCCGAATTATATTTGGGAAAAATAATCGTCTTTCAATTCAATATGTTATTAAAACCCAAACGACCAGTATCTGTGCATTTAGTATGTGTAAAACCAAACTATATGGGATGTTTAATAAAAACGAATGACTTCAAAAAACAACGTTCATTTAGAAGTGGTAGATTCACAGGTTTGTTATTCAAAGTAATAGTTTACATAACACGATAGGCGTATCCATGTATTAGGTCAGCACCTATAGATTTTTTAATAGTGTCGGAAAAGGAAAAACTACGTTTTCATAAATGAACGCATATAATTTTTGAAATTGTATGTAACGTTACATAAGTAATAATTGTCGGTAACGTATATTAGTCTGTTAATATTTATAAAATGTAATACACAAACTCCATTGGCTAGATGATGTCTTACGTTAAAATTTCTGATAGCTAACAGTAACACAAATAATGAGTAAAATGATATGCTTACATTATAAGTGCATACATAGACAGACACGTTGTGTTTTATAATAGTTCGGGGAAAATTTTTTCGTATACTATAAATAAAAAGTTGCGATAAAATGTTTTTGATTGTGCTGTTTGTATTGGATTAGTTTTGATACCATTAAATAGATGACATTAAAAAAAAAAAGTAAAAATGGAACGACATTTTTACTTTTTTTTTCTCGTCACCAAAATGAATGAATCTAAAGAAGAAATTCGATACATTTTGAAGTTTAATTACAAAAAAAGGGAATAATGCGACATAAGCCGCGAACAATTCGTGACGCTTATGGATCTAATTCAGTGACGGTAAGAGTAGCACAAAACTAGTTCAAGTCCGGTGATTTTGATGTTGAGGATGAACCTCGCTCTGCTCGACCTGTTACGGATAAATTCGTTGTCATTTTGGAAAAATAGTGGAAGACCGGCATATTACTTCTTTCGACATAACTGAAGAGCTGGGGACTGACCACAAATAAGTTTTAACCTTGTATTGTGTGAGGTGTTAATGTTAGTATTTTGACCTATTTTAAAAAACTGGATGTATGAAAAAGCTCGATACTTGGGTCCCACACGACTTCACTAAAAGAAATTTAATAAATCGTGTATTATTTGCCATTCTCTATTGGAACGTATTGAAACCGAACCGTTCTTGAAAACATTGATCACTGGTTATGAAAAATGGATTACCAACGACAAGAACGTGCGAAAAAGATCATGGTCAAAAGGCAAGTAAGTTCTATAGATTATAGCAAAACCCGGGTTAAGTCGCAATAATTTGATGCCATGAGTATGGTGGGATTGGAAGGGCATTTTATATTATGAGCTTTTACCACTGGGAAAAACCATCACCATTCGGATGGTTTTGCCCAGACCAGTAGAAGTTGGCAGTGTGATAAAGTGATAAAGGTTGTTGGCAGTAGATAAACTATCAATTCGGATGGTTTCTCTACTGCCAACAGCTGATGACACTCAAGAAGAAGTAGAGCAAAATGACCGAAATTGATCAACAGAAAAGGTGATGGTTTTTCACCACGATAACGCCAGACCAGACGCATCTTTAGCTACTCAGCAAATATTGAGAGAGTTTGGTTGGGAAGTATTAATACATCCATCATAAGGTTCTTATCTTTCACCCTCAGATTTTTATGTGTTCCAGTCTCTTCAGAATTCATCAGGTAGTGTTAGGTTAACATCAAGAAAGACCTGTCAAAACTACTTGTCGCAGTTTTTTGATCAGAAGTCCCGAAGTTTCTACAGCAATGAGATTATGTCACTACCTATAAAATGGCAACAAGTTGTTGAACAAAATGGCATATATTGTAATTAAATGTTAATAAGATATGAAGAAAATTTATCTTGAATTTGTATATAGAATACGAAAAAATTTTTTGTCGACCTTATATTTGTATTTCTTATTATATAGTTAGCTTTAAAATTTTACTATACATTTTATATCGTGTTCAGAGCAAGATAGTGGAAGGCTGCTTGCCGGCTATGGGGTACAGCTTCGCGGCGGGCACCACCGACGGCCCGGGCGTGTTCAACTTTACGCAGGGCACCACCAGCTCCAACCCGCTGTGGGACGCCGTGCGCGACTTCATCGCAGAGCCCACGGTCCGCGACGTGGCGTGCCATGCGCCCAAGCCTATTCTGCTCGCCACTGGCCGGGTATGCCGCCGGCCATAACTCTGACACTGAAATTTTTCATTACGAAATTATTTTTTAAAATAACTGGAAACTGTTTTTCAATGTGTTGCAAGTTAAAGTAATATCGAAATAGAAGTTCTTCAAATTTTTGATACTAAAAAACGATCTTTTACAATGTACTGGTCTTAGTGCAGAGAAAAAGATGTTTTTGAATTTAGACTTGTATTTGACGGTTGGTGTCGACAGTGGGTACTTTGTGAGTGACTTTATTACGTGCATCAAATCGTTGAAGGAACTTCCGACAACGGGGTTTCTGATATATGATATTGGGACCTTCAAGACAAAAGTGTATGTCATTTTTTTAAAACTGCAACTAAGTCGGCAATTCTCTCGGTGTTGCTGACGTTCGTGGGCGGCAGTGATCACTTATTATAGAGTGACCGATGTGTTCGTTATATAAATCGCTAAATTAATTTTTATTAAATATTGCGTCTAAAGCGAAAAAAAAATTTATGTGCGTGTTGTTTTCCATTTTTCTCCTTACATTTGTCATTTCAGCTGCCGATTATCTATATAGATTCAAAAGTGAGTGTTTTTCTATATTTTTGAAGCTGTTTATTCCTTCGCGTTTAGAGATTTTGAGGAATCATTCTGGAAAAGTTCTAAAGAGAACTTTGCAGGGTGCTGTCAATAACGTACTTTCAAAAGTGAAAGTACGTTATTGACAGCACCCTGTAATTTGTTTTGAGTTTATTTATCAAAAATTAAAGATGCCAATGCAAGATATTGAAAGGGGTCATCAAGTATGTCGTGGCGTATCGCAGGCTAAGTTCCCGTACGAGTGGCAGCCGCAGATAGTGTCGTGCAGTGTGGCCCGCGTCGGCCGGCTGCTGCTGGCGGCCGTGCCCGGCGAGTTCACGACGATGTCGGGCCGACGGCTGCGGCGCGCGCTGGCCGCGGCGGCGGGCCCGCAGGTCGCGCACGTCGTCGTGGCCGGCCTCGCCAACGTCTACGCCGACTACATAGCCACGCCCGAGGAGTACCAAGTCAGTGATTCTGTCTCGTTGTTTTTTTCGCACTTCCTTTACGTATGCGTGATTCCTTTATTAAGTAAAATCCGCATATTTTATTTGGAATGCTCACAGATTGTTAATTAGATCTAAAATGTCCGTGGTCAAGAAATAATTATGCAGATTTCGAACTTAATTTTTAAATTATTAATAGTGTGTCAATTTTCTGCGTAGGCGCAGCGCTATGAAGGGGCGTCCACCATATACGGTCCGCACACTCTCGACATCTACCTCAACAAGTACGTCGAGCTCACCGCTGCACTCATGCAGGTTTTAGCTCTCTCATCTTTAATTTTTAGTACGTTTCTCGAATCAAAAGAGAAACTTTGACGTTTCTTCGTTATTTGTGTTAATAATATAATTCTAGCATTTTTGACCGAGGTGTAATTTATAGGGGAACAAAAATTGGGATATCAAAAAACATTTACAAATGTGAATTACATGCCAGAATTGAAACAAACTCTGTTTAAGCTTTTACGTTCTATAATATAATCAAAGGTCTATGGGCTTATTTCGACGTCTTCCTGTCATAGTAATTTTCGTCAGGCGTTTCTTTCTGTAAGTACCTCATTCCTTTTCAAGAAATGTCAATGATAACGAGCTTCATTATAAAGTCTAGCCTATTCAAATTGTATAATTCATATAACTACGACACATCAATTAAACGACGTGGCAATGACGTTACGAAGTGCATTTGTTCTGTCGATCTGTCCGTTCGGCCCTGGCGATTTGAGCGAGACAGAGTGTGATGTGCAGGGCGCGGAGCTGGGCCCGGGCCCCACGCCGGGCGACCACAGCGAGTCGTTGATTTCTCTGGTGCCACCTGTGCTGTGGGACGCGGCCGCCTGGGGCCACGAGTTCGGCGACTGCGTGCAGCAGCCGCGCGCCCGGTACGCCCGCGGCGAGACGGTCGTCGCCAGATTCGTGAGTTCATTTCTGAGCTTGCTTTTACTGCTTTATTCATCCATCGTTTCAGTTGTGTAGGTGTACATCGCACCTACTTCATCCGCTACACGAATCTACCAGCAGTTCAACAACATGAAAGGTCTTCGGAAATACGTTCAGTCTAACCGTTCTGATATAATTTACACTTTAAATTTCTGATTTTAATGTAATATACATTTAAATTTTTGTTTAATCTCGAGTAACGTTAGTTACGTGTAACAGTAGTAGTTAGTGGCCATTGGTCCATTACTAACTTATGAATTTACTAAAAAATGTAAGAGATAAGGCACATGTAAATGGACCATATACGATCGGCGATATCTCTCGAACACCTTAATTGATCTGTGAAATTTTTACTCCCATCGATGGGTTATTTTGTGTACTACTTTTAAGCATTTTTCGTAGGCCAATCGGACGTACAGTGTCCGAGTTATACTGCCCAAGTAACAAAATGTGGTTTTGTAGTGGTTCCGGAGTCAGGTCCATAACAAGTTAGTAAAAGTTTATAACCACGGAAAAGGGCCCATTTTATACGCGTACTTTTGCTAATAAAACACAGTAGACTTGGCGAGCACCACTTAGACCAATAACACACTTATAGTTGGACTCCGGAGAACCATTTGCTCCTGCGAAGCTCACTATGAACATTTGATAGAACCAGGTAGGCCTGTAACGTACACCGCACTTCTATTACTTTTCTGTTGTGTTGTGTTGTGTGATTGAGGAGAAAAATAAAAGGTAAGTTCATCTATTTTATATAAAGTTTATTAAAAAGTATTTAGCACGTAATATTACACGTGCATTAATGTTTGCACGGCAAACGCGTAAGTGTTTTCGATGAAGTATATTGTGTTTTACATCTCAATTTTTGTTCGCCTTTCGTACAAGGCGTATTTACTAAGTTGTGTTTAAAAATAATATTTGTCCTAACAGCATTATCGCGCAATATTATGACGACTTAGGGTTCCGCTTACAAATGTCTTATGCTTAAATTTAATAGCTAAGAGTTTATTATTTTTATGTTTTAGTTGTGACTTTGGTCGAACTATCATGGTCATATTTCTGGACGTAGACCGTTTTTTGACTAAAATTGATATTCGAGCCTTAAAAACTGCGAGGTGGCCTTGGCTCGAAACCCGTTTCTTGTTATGTACCTCGCAATTGCCATGGTTGTGGCCATAAAGTTTGAACATATTCTGTAGAAAGGCCAGTTCACATTGTTTTGAAGGAAGAAAACATAAAATTATTATTTAAAGAAAAAAAATTTTGGTGTGAAAATTGCAACGTTTTCGCTGTTTATGACCTTTTCACCAGTGACGAATGTGAACTAGGTAATTAATTTTATTACTTCATTTCATAAATATTTTTTAAAGATGTAATTGCTGCTTGGTGGAAATCATCCGTAAATATACTAGATAGATATTTTTATGGTATAACCTGTGGTATCACTACGGGGAATCCCTGTGTTATGTAGATAATGTTTGAACTGAAGTTAGCCACGCGCGCGGGGAAGCTGGCGCGACGCTCGCTCGCACTCCGCGTGTGTTTTTTTTTTTTTGACCGGGTTATGCGGAATTTTTACCCACTAAAACCACTCTCTTGGGGTGACTTTAATGTAACGCTTATATGTCCGACGCGGAGTAAATATGCGTTGACGGGCGGATGAAGCAAATAATAAACAAAGTTTGGGGACTTCGCGTCGTGTGGGAAAAGATTCATTGATTATTAACTACGATTACTGGCCCAGTTTGGGATGTAAGGGAGATAATTTTAAGCGAGTTAAAATTTATTATTTTTAATCGCCTTTACGAGTGAGGCGTGCTCGATAAGACATATCAATTTTTTTGCGAGAATCGCGAGCTCGTTAGTGTTAATAATAGATATTATTGACATTAATTGATTTAGATCGTCCGCGGCGGACGTCTGATTTTGTTTCCCTGCGGCAGGGACTGCGTGGTCCGGCCGCTGAGCGGGCGCTCGGTGCGGCGCAGCCTTCACGGGCGGGGAGGCTCTTTTTGGAGCACGCGAGCATCCTAGGTAATTGGCCGTGTGGCCTTTTTGCTTACATAGGACACAGGCGGGTGAATTGTCTGTGTCCTTGTTGCGTGTGCATTGCGCTGTGCCGTAGTTATCCTGCGCAACGCGCAGGATTGAAGCAGTGGCGGGGCGAGTATCCATAGGATTGGCAGTTGTGGCACTGCCCGGGTAATGCGCGTTTGCGGGATTGCTCCGCTTTTATTCCGGAGAGGGAACATACGCTTCTCATTTCGAAGAAGGCGGCTTTCGTTGCCTTGACGTTGGCCTCGGCTGTGCCGGAGACCAAAATTAGGTCGAGGGGCTCGCGGAAGCGGTTCAGTATGCGGCGTACTGACCGCACCGAGAGATTTTGAGCGTGGAGGTCTTCCTTGACCGCATCGACGGGTATATCCCTAAGGACTCCCCTCAGGACTACCCTGATTTCCCGCTCCTCTTTAAGGGAGTAGGTGTGGAACACGTAACTTTGAGTTACGAGAAGATTTTGCAGATTTCTGAAGTCTGCAACGGTTTTCGCTTGCAGTTTTAATCCCTGAATGGAATTATGTGCTTGCGATATCTGGATATTTTTGTTTGCAATTTTTTTGCGCAGCTCGGTCCACCAGTCTTTGTTCTGTACGAACACGAGTGGCGGCTTCGGGACGCACGGTGCAGGGGTGGGGGAAGTGGTGACGTCAGCCTCATCACTTTAGTTTTTGCTGTTTTGCGCGGCCGCGGGTGCTGCCGCTTTAACGGATTTTTCAGTTTTTACCGACCCTTGTGAGGCTGCGGTAGGCTGGGAAAGTTTTCTCCAGCTCTCTGGAGCGTCATAAATCGACTTGGTCGATTTGGCGGGAGTGGTTGTATTAGTATTCAGTGCCTTTTTGAGTTTTTTGGTAGAAATCCGGAACTAAGTAGAACCATTGGTTGCTTGAGCGACAAATAAGACTTCGGGTTTCGTTCGGGAAGTTTTTCGGGCCCGGAGTGTAGTGAAGTCGGAGTGATCCGAAATGTCACTCCACCCGGGATCGGAATCGGAGGTAGAATCCTCCGACGGGCGAAGGGCAGCTGACCGTTTACTGGGTTCCTTTACGGGGTTATATTCGACCTCCATATCGAGGTCGAAGACAGTGTCTAGTGCGTCAGGGGAGGCCAGAGATGCGCAGTACATCTTGAACTCGCGAAGGAGATCGAAGTGGCCGCGCTCCGTGAGGAATTCTTTAAGTCATTTGCTCTCCATTGTCGCAGCCGCGAGAGTGCTCGGCCGTAGCTAAACGTTCCCGCAGCATCACAAAGGATGCCACGACGCGACGACCGCGCGGCGCGCAGGCAGGGTCGTGTGACGAAACGAGATGAATTAAGAGAGAAGAGTAAAGAGGGGTGCGAGACACACGGATCGCGATGCGTTAGGCCGCAAACGAAGCGCCGCGCGGCGGGACCCGACGCGCACACAACGCTCGGCGCGACCCCGCAGGCGGGGGGGATCGCGGCGCTGCGTGAGTTATCGAATTAACACGTGCCGGTTGTTGAGAACGTTAGGTTACCTCGGCAAAAGGATGACGCAAGCTCGTCGCTGGGCACTTCCTGTACTCATTGTGATGATCACTGGGCACACATTGCACTTACGGCGCGCTGTAGTGCGACCGTTCGGAACGGACACCGGACGACTACTGAAGCCTCAGTGTGTGTGTCTGTTCTTGTTCAGTAAGCTCTTGCTGTGCTAATGTGACGACGGCGGACGTGCGTGAATAATATTGAACAATAATTTTGGTTTACTCAGAAAGGTTGATGTTGTGCACTACTTACTTAATCTGTTCATCTGACGCCCACTAGCACCAAAGGTAAATCGCCGGTGCCGGTTAACTGAGCTTTGACAACGTCATACCATAGGAACATATTTTGGGATAAGTATTGGTGCAGGTGGGCCTTAAAGCCTAAAATTTCAATTGTTCTTGTATCTTGACTCATGATGCCTCGCATACCTATCCCTGAATAAATGCTTACATTCGTCCCTAATATTGTACCTATATCGTTTAAGCAAAAATCGTATTAGGTGCAAAGTAACTTGGAGTGCGTTTCGCAACTGAGCTCTCTTTTCGTTATGTTGGCAGCATTGCGAAATTGTTCAAAAAGAATCTACGTCCATGCAATGAAGACGCGCATTAAAAATGGGCATACGGATAGGGATTGTTTTTTTAATAATTCGCAATGCTGCCAATATTACGGGAGCTCTATGTAAACTATTGCATCCATCGCTGTAAGTTCGGTTTGTTTCTTTGGTTGGATGTAAAATTTGTTTATAGTAATTTGTATTTTTTTTACATATTCCTGCCATGCCTTTCTCAGTAGTGCAAACTTTTGAAAAAGGTGAATTAAGATTAACGGCCGTACCAGATCTGTGGGTAATCAATAAATTACTTTTTTGGCCAAAGAATTCAGCAAATAAATTAAGGAGGCAGGAAAATAGTTCACCTGATGCTTTTTGGAAATTCATGTCGTGTGATGTAAAAAGAAAAAAACCTTAAAACGTTTCAAGAGGCACAGGATGAAATTGATACAACGAGTGACAAATCAGGCACTGAAACTGACGAAGGAGATATGAACCATCGATCATTGCGCAAGGAAAAATATACCTTGCCAGAGAAATCTTTCAACGAATTGGCGAATAATTTAAAAGATGGTAGCTATCTATATCTATATCAGTTATAGAACCACTAAATGTCACTTTTGATAAACATTGTGAGGGTTATTAGGTATAATAAGATAGAACAAGTTATACATATAATGGTGAGAGGTGGTTAGCCTTTCGCCAATTATTCAGCAGTACTCTCGTATCCCACTTACAGACTTAATGTACGATGACCTATGTAAAGACTGATGTATTTCTGTAGGCATTTTACAATCATTTAAGAAATTGTTAACCTTCTCTATATCGCTAGCATAGTTAGATAAATACCAAAATTGCCATCACGCCATCCTATTAGTAATCTTTTCATAAGCCCTAGGTCAATGAGATGCAACGAATCTGACACCGGAAAATTTTCAATCATATCAATGTTGAGTTTGAGCAACGGCGACACTTGTGGTGTTGCCCGTATTTTTTTTTCACGAAAGTTTTGGTCATTTCTTTTGGGGCAATTAAATTGGAGAAATGTCACAGTATTTGATTTGTGAGAGTTTTTCCCGACCACCGTAAATTTAAGGCATCCGTGTTTACCATTAAAGTTCGATACACCTGAAACAATTATCCTGTTTTTAATTACCTGAATTAGATAATTGTCGGACTGTATTATATGTTTCTATACTTATTAGTGAAATAAAAACCTTTTATCATAGCTCAGGCAGGTGAATCGCAAATGAATGCTCGTAATTTGGCATGTATTATTTTTTCTCTTTGTGATTTTTCTGTTATTTTAAGTCCCTCCTAAAGTTGCTGATTTCTGTTACAAAAGGTCTCAAAAAAAATCTCAAGATCTTCAGGCTTTCCATCACCAGCGTAGATACCTATGAAAAAAAGCAAACATTTTCATCTAAGATTTTCATCATTTTGTCTACGAAGCTGACTCAAAAGGTACTTGCCTATGTAAAAAGGTGACAGTGGAATTGCAGATACTGAACATAAAATGGGCCAAAACTGGTACTTAGAACTTTTAAGTACTGGAAAGCCGTCAATATATATTTTTAAAGTAATTTCATCAGATGAGACGGAGAGCTCTTCAAAAATATTTTTTAAACATTTTTTCAGGCCATTATGCCAATATTCCCCTGGAGCTGAATAAATAAAATCCACATTTGCTTTATTTGTTTGCAGAAAAGTTTGTGCGTCATTAGGAACGATATTTTTCAACTTTTTATTTTAAATTTTTAATAATGAGTTTAACGCCACATGTGGAATATTGTGTTCTACAGCCCATTTACTAAGGGTACAATGTACTTTATTATTTTCCTCTTATGTTGAATAGCAGTCACTTTCATCTTCCTGCACAGAATCAGAGTCGTCACAAATGTATTCCTCGTCATCGTCCGACTTTAAATGACGTGTTTTGGGTAAAACCTCGTTTTGTAACAGAAACGCCACTACTAACTCTTGGACTAATATCTTAAAAATTATTATTTCGTCCGGAACCCTCGCCAAATTCTACAGAACGTTCTTGACTCGATGTAAATCTAGTATTCGGCACACTTATCTTTTGTTGGTATGTTTTCTGCACTTTCTTCTTATATGAACCGCTTTTTTTAACCGCTTCCATTTATATATATCCATTTTTGTAATATATAATGTAATAAAAACCCAATGACTCAAAAGAAACCAAAATGCTGTGAAGATGCTATAAATATTAAAAGCAATTGTCTTTTTAAATGGATTTCATGAAGATATCTTTGGACACTAATAATTTTACAAGAAACCTTTATATAGAAATTAAGACTATAACAGCATTTGAGAATCCACAATAACACCAAGTACACTTACTCTTCGAAGAAACCACTGTAAAACTAATTCACTTATAATTGGCACATAAAGTTGACTTATACACCCTTATAAGGTCAAGTAACATGCCATTGGTTCTAAGTGCATTTGGTTCTATAATTTACTATTACTGGCGTATGAGACTTTATAATTACTTTTTGTATGCGATTATAAGTGTAACTTATTGGAGCAAGTTTTCTCAAGTGTATTTACACTTTTGCAATACTTTTATAGGCTATCTTAGCCTTTACTGCGCCTATAATTTCGTTCTATACACGACTATAAGTCAACTTATAAGAACAGTTGTACTATAACCTATAAACTATAAACCCAAACAAATTCCGTGTAACCTATTATAAGCTTGGTAGTAAAACCTGGAACCGCTAAGAAAGAGGTACTAGTGCTGTAAGCCTGTAAACTGTGTACTATAGGAGAACTTTGTTACTTGGGTGTGTCTCATAGTTTTGACTTTTCGTCTCTACGACTTTGCCCACGGCCGTATGAGCACTCTAAATGAGCTACAGCACGTAGTGAATATAGTAATAATAATTTATTTACTCCACAAAGATACAATATTGTGGAGTTTGGTGCCTGAAATAGGAATAAACACATGTGTTACAGGTCACCAGGCTCCCCAAGGCAATTTACAAAGTGTGCGTATATATATATGCGATGTATATATATGGGAGGGTGTATGAGTAAGGGCGCGTGCGAACGTGTATGTGCACGTGTGCGTGTAAATGTGTGTTTGTGTGATGTTACATAGGTAAGCACAACTGATTTGATTGTAAACCATTTCATACTGATTATAATAGTTATTTTTTTTTCTGTCTTCACAAGTAAAATGCTTCAGAAACAAGGTGACTCTCTTCTTGCATTCATAATAAGAGAGAAAATACATATTGATACTGTTTGCGATTTTGTTGTAGAGCAAAGGCCCCAAGAATCGATAAAAGTGTTGAGCAAAGGAGATCGATACATACGAAGTAGAGTAAAGGTTTTTTAGTTTATTAAGAGATAAGACAGTGTTATGATCTACATCGGAGTGTTGTTTCAGTACGGTTTATAAAATAAATAATTGCCCAGTTGTTAACACATTAAACATTTGATAGAATGCCGTCGTGGAATACCTATAACAAAGAAAGTTACTAACCTTTAGAACTGCTCTTTGGGTATATTCGAATTTAATAAGATTGATTTTGTGAGCACTTCCCTAAATGCTGACGCAGTAGATAATGAGTGACTGACACAATGAGAAATACACAGATTTCAGTATAACTGGAGGAACTATGTGACGTAAGGTTTTAGAGACAAATATCAATTACTGGGTTCTAGTAGTGAGTAATACAATGTGAGGTTTAAATGTTAGATTTATATTAATCACAACGCCAAGGTATTTGTATGTATCTGTGGCTTGTAAGATTGGACAAGAATACAATTCCACCACAACAGAGTGTGAGGAGAATTGAATTGAACGAAAAATTTAATCTTGTACTGTTCCTTGTAGTGAATGTCATGTATTGCGTCTTATCAGTGTTAGTGTCATAACATTGTGTTGTAGCGTGACGATGTTCTATCCGTTTTGTGCTGATAAATAAACACTGAGGCCAAGTTTTTTCATTAAACACTAGTGCCGTATCGTCCAGAAAAACAATAATCTTACAATTTTGTAGGCTTAATTGGCAGAGACCATTAATGTAGTTAAGAAAAAAAGGAGGAACCTAAGATGCTTTCTTGAGGAATACCGTTATAACAAGCTCATTATTTTGCCAATTATTGATTTTGATACATTGAGTACGTTGACTCAGATAGTTTTTAAATGATTGTGGCTGATGTGCCTTAATGCCATTGTGTTTCAGTTTTTTAAGGAGATACTTTTGGGTAGATACGTAAATTTTATATAGAGCAGTAGGATTGGTTGTTATGTATTATAATTTTGAGTATCACTTATTTTGTTAATTGTATATATGTTTTTACGTAACTCTTGTTTCAAATGTTGTGTGTAAATACTAACAGGTTTGAAATAGTTTCAATAGAAATATGAAATTTGAACAAAATCAGGCTAAAACAACTCTAGCTGTTCTTGTATGATATTGAAAAGGCGCCAGAGCTTATTTAGCTCACAATTATTTTACAACGTAGCCTAAGAGCAGGCATTATATAAAGCTTGCTACGTGAGCGCAGGTGGCGGGCCATCCGCGTAACAACCTGCGGCACGGGCGCTGGTACGCCGCCGTGGAGCGCCTGGAGTCGCGCGACGATGACTCCTGGCTCATCGTCGCCACCGACGCCGACTGGGAGACCAGGTAACGAATGGCGCGGTAAAGTAAAGGCCTGATTGTGTGTACTTTGAAGTATATGATTTTTATAATAAATGATCTTTGCCGTTTCTGTCCGTTTGCTCGTCTGTTACACCTTATTTTTTTGGAATCTGTTGAACGAAAAAATATACGATCGGATACATATCTTGAATTATGCGAGTCAATCACGAAAAGAACTTACGCTATGTGCATGATGTGAACATCAAATGAACGGATTAATTATGAGAAATATAGACAACGATATTGTAATTAATAAGAGATAGGTTATCTGCGTTTTGCGAAATAATTAGCTAATAGCCCAGTCAAATAAGGCTTGACTCCGGAAAACAGAAAAATTGCAATTCTCTTTAAATATCTTCTATTTTATCGTGAGTGAAGTAATATTCACTAAAGGTTGAACGTTTAAAAAGCGTAATTAGGTGAACAAAAAAAAAAATAATTAAAAAAAATTAAAGAAATAAATTAACTGAGAATGTTTAATAAGGTAAAATGTTCATAATTATTGTTATTTATAAGAAACTAAACAAAGTATCTGAAGTAACCCAACCGGTGAATCGTGATTGCCTACGTCGGCTTTACGGTCTACATTTGCGATCATTTACTAACTTTACACAACCATGATTGTAGTTTTTAGTTTAAATTTTCTATTTTACAAGTTTTATATGAAATGAAATTTAACCATTCTATTGTGTGGGTGTTAATTCGTGGAAATCCATAACTATACGCTTGTCTGCAACATGCATTAACATTCTGCATGTAACCCACTGTTGATCCTCGAACAGATGTTCTTCACCAGAAGTCCCTATCCAATAGATTGAATATTAATTAGAGAGGTTTGCTGGGTGTTGAACACCTCAAGTAAACGATAGTATTTTATTTATCTTAGTCCACTAAAAAGTTATACTGTTATTTGTTATTTGCACGGTTGTATTACATCCATTGCATTTGTTGGTAGTTTTAACATTCCTGAAACTTTAGTGGATGTTACTTAGTAGATGTTGAGGATGTACCGATCTGACACGAAACGTACATAGAAATAACAGCATAACTATTGTCCGTGACGGAAATATTCCGCGCGCCCCGTCATGTATATAGCGTGAACGTACTTCGCTTTATACTTCTTATAGTGTATAACTCGTATTGTACAAACAAGAACATCGATTTTATCATATATTATAGATAAACATGTACATATAGAATTATCTCGTAAATAAAATTCTGAGTTTCGATGATAGAAAATTGCTTAGCTATGCTGTTTCGACGGTACGGCTTCCTATTGATGAGAAATCTTCAATCAGAGCCGTCACTATTCTATTGGTCGAAAATCGAACCGTCTCATTGGTCATTCTTTGAAAGACGAATTCGAAAAGTGCCTTAATTATTATTAATTATTATTATTACCTATTTGCATGCTGTATTGAGTCTAACCGACAGCATTAAAACAAAATGCTCACACATCTGACCCCCACACGACCCCCCTTACATACGCCGAGTAAAGGAGGAAGTTCGACAGAAAGTCTCCCTTGATCCCAAAGATGATCTGGAGCCAGTCACATTAGACGAAGTCAAAGTACTCGTTAAAAATCTCAAAATCCGAAAGGGACTGGGCCTGGATGGGGTTTGCAATAAAGCCATTAAGTGCTTCTCTTCGGCATTATTGACCTTCTTAGTCGCAATATTTAATGCGTGCCTTAAAAACTGATAATGATATTACGCGTCCCAAAACAGGCGTCCAATTAGCTTTATTCGTGGATGACACAATACTGTTCCTACGTAGCAACGGTTTAAATAATATATGAACCCGCCTCCAGCGGGCTATTGACAAGCTGACGCAATGGTTTTTAACTCTGGAGGATCGAGGTGAATACAGAAAATTTGCAATTATTTTTTCATTTATAGTTAAAATAAGAGGGCTCAAGTAATCCCTGAAAGTGCCACCGCCATCCTTCACATTTAAAATCCTCTATTCCGTGGCAACACAACTATAAATATTTAATCATTTCGTTGGAGAAGTATTATTTCAGGGATAATATCTTGCTATTTTCTACATGTCACGCTTCAGCAGTATGATAGGTAGAAAAAGCAAAATGTCATTACGCAATAAGCATCCCTCATTAAGCGTATGTCAATAGACATGTGCGTGTCCAGTAATTACTTACGCCGATCCGACGGCACTTTACGACCTCCAAATTATTCAGAATAAGTTTTGTAGAAACGTGATTGATGTACTTTCATGTGTCAGGAGCTCTGTCCTCCGTAGGGATTCGGAACTTCCTACAATCTCAAAGAATATGAAGAACGCGTCAGAGCGTTTCTTCAGTATAGCAGCTAATCATCCAAATCCACTAATTTCTGTTGCGCCCTCGTATGAGTCTCCTCCTGCAAGTCATTTTATTAGAAGGCCACGGAATGTTGTCTTAGACCCACCAGATGATTTCACTTCTAAGGTCGAAAATCGTACGTGGGTAGCTCAAAAGTATTTTATTTCCTTCTCCCTACAACGAGAAATAAAAAAAATGCATTGAGCCCGCATTTCAGTTTGTATTCTGTATTCCGCTATAGCGTACTGCGTTTGTGGTAGTACATCAGAAGTAAACGCTGCACCTCTATAGACACAGAGTGTTTAGAGCTTATCATTTCGACGACCAAGTTGGCGAGGTCTCGTTCCTACAATGTAGTGAGCCGACCAGCATGGAAACAAAAAGACGGACCGTTAAGCGTTCTGTTTACGTGCGCCCGGTCCGTCACAGTTATTTAGTGGATTAAGATAAAGGCAATATAAACACTTGTGTGTGGTGTTCGGGATCTGTCAATCCTCTCGAATCAATATTCAATTTATTGGGAGGGATCATAGTGGAGGGGCAGATTCGAAGGTCAGCGGTGGGTTGTATGCTGCATGTTAATGCATGTTGCAGGCAAGCGTCTGATTTAACCATTCTTTTCTTATTAATTCCAGCCAATAATTGCTTTAATTTTACATGCTAACTGAGGTATATTTTATAAGTAAAAGATTGCTGTTCAGTAGTTAAAAATATGTTTAATAAAAAAAATGTTTAATTAATGATTATTTCATTTCGTACGAAACATTTAGGTAACTTATTGCCATTGAAATCATTATATTTGATTATTAAACACCAAACTTCACGACAATTTTATTATAAAACTCACACATACACGAGTCTAGCATACTTAATTTTCAATTTAGTAACAACGTAATTGTGTACAACAAAAGTTTACCTAATCAATTATATTTAGCATTTTTGGTTTATAAGACACAAACGAAAAATAGAGTTTATCAAAAAAGTATGTACTAAGCGCATTTTTTTTTTTGCTTTGTTATTAAGAATAGCATTTCTAAATATTTCTCTAAAGATAGCAATTAAAATAGATGATTATAAATTATGCTTAGCGAAATTATTTTGTAATATGATTTTTACTTTAATTCTAACCTACTTACATCTTTTTACCTATTGAAATAATATCGTTCAAGATAAATATGTTTTTTTAATGTAAATTGAATATACACGCGTCCTGAATATATTCTAGTAAATATATAAAATACGAGCATTCACCTCCTGATGTTAGAAACTACTAAACTACAAAAACAAAATCCATAATTTAGGCCTTCACTCATAGTTTACTAGGAAACGTAATTCTAAGTCTTCAAATTCCCACTAGAAATGCAAAATACTTGTGTAGAGATATTTGCACGAGTGGGGCATTTAAACATAGTACATGAACATTGGAAATGGAATATAACTTCAAAGAAAATGAATGTGACGTGAAACGATTAAATAAGACAAATTTAACAAGACAACAGACTTTTGAGTAAATCAACGAATGTCCATTGTACTTTTTTAAATTTTGATACTAAACTTCATATGTATAAAAAGTGTTTAATGACGTGCAGGTTCATCTGGGAGCGGTCGTCGAAGGTGTTGGGCACCAGCTACGCTGAGGTGCGGTGGGAGGTGCCGCCGAGCGCGGCGCCGGGCGCCTACCGCCTGCACCACTACGGTAGCTACAAGTACGTGCTGGGCGGCGTCTACCCGTACGACGGCTTCTCCGACACCTTCCAGGTGGCGTGAGCCTCTGGTTGCGCTCGCGCCCGCGGCGGTTTACCAAATACGTCATTTAATTAAATTATGTGTATACCTTATGAAATTGTATGTCGATTCTCAAAGAGTAATGAAAGTAGTGAGCGGAGAGCCTTTTAATTGTTATAATCGTGGAGAATCGAATCTGGTGTATTTAATAATGATGTATTGATCAATGGAAGGATCTAGTCTTATTTTTGATTAATATTAAAAGTATTGATTCCTATTTAAAGTACAAGCGTATAAATTAAACTGTGTCATGTACTCAACGACCGAATTCTCGAACAAACTCATGTTTTTATGTGAACCCAAATTATTTTCGCGTTTAGTAATAGACCTTGAACAAGATAATCGATAAGTTATCGCATCGATAGGTGCCTGCGCCGGCGCACGCGACACCGCCTCGTCACTCGGGCAACCTCATTCCGAATCATCTATATTGTTATAAAGCGCGCCAATAAAGAAAAAAAATGAATTGCGTTTAATGCTCACATTCTATTTTATTTCCACCTTATCTCCGTCCTTACATTTCTAGTGAGGTAGATCGCGGCCGGACGTGGCTTGTAAGACTTCTTTATTGGCGCAGATGACACCTTCATATGTCTAGGAATAAAATAAATACTACTCGGCGCCATCATTATATATTGTACCATGTACAGCGTGCCAGTCATATGATCTTAAGAGTAATTATAATTATTTACTGAATGGATGAAGTTTTATTGTTACTCCAACATTAGTTCCATAACATGAATATTTTTTTTATTTGACGGAAGCTATTCCTTGCAAAAATTGGGTTTTGTGCACACCCTTCATAATTTTGAGCCTTGTTCTTAAGGACTGATTTTAATAAATTTTTATTGGAAACAAAAATAATTTTCACTTTTTTAGTTTTCATCAAAAATGAAATTTATAATTTATGTGGTTCAAATATCACTTCACACACTATGATAAATTATATTTCATCGTTTATATTTCACGGAGATAACCTTTTTGTCAATCTCTGTATTGCCCTTAGGGTATTTTACAGTGGTGAATTTTTTTTTATTTTATCCGCAAAAAAATAAGAAAATTATTGAAAAATTGGGAAGGTTTGGAACGTTCCTTTTAAGAACCTGTGTAGAAAATAATATATAAACAAGGATAATGAACCCTAATGGCTCGGTGTTTGAGCCATTAGGGGGGTTAAAACCTGACAACAGCAAATATCATGCACGGAATTTAATAACTTGCGAGAGAGCGATTCAATGGTTCTTAAACACGGATTTCTAAGACATATAGCACTGTTAATTGAGATTTTATTTAGTGATCGAATGTATTTGTTTGATGTGCTTGAATAATCAATTTAAAATAATATACGGCTGTATAATGGGCGCGACGAGGCCGCTGGCGCCACTTGACAAACAACCGTTGAGACAAGACAGATACAAAATATCAAATTTCTTCTACGATTTTCAGTTTAAACTCATAGATTGTGTTTGACTTATTAATATCCACAGACATCGACTTTGTTACTTTATTTAATAAGATAATATTTCGTCACTTGTAAAATTGTCACAGGTAGAAAATCATTTGCGATAAAATTAAATATTGTATTATGTGAGGTGCTAATTCGCGGAAATCCATAGTAGACGGTTGCCTGCAACAAGCATTAATATGCAGCATGCAACCCACCACTGACCCTCGAATCTGCCTCTCCACTACGAATCTCTATCCAAATGATTGAATATTGATTCCAGAGGATTGACAGATATCGAACACCTAAGCAAGTGTTATTTATTTTTATAATTATCTTATTCCGCTAACTGTTAAATTGCTAATTCTACTACAGACTATCGGTGGTGGTCTGTGGCTGCTTTAAGAATGTTTTCGTCGCTCTTTGACCATTGCATGACAGCGGCCCGCTTAACGAGGTTGTGTTGGTTGTTTTAACGCTCCTTGCACCCTGGTGGATGTGACTGTCGGCAATTTCCTGAGGATGTGCCTGGTTGGCATCAGGTTGGCAATCGTACGTAGAATTAACAATTTAACAGTTAGCGGAATAAGATAATTATAAAAATAAATAACACTTGCTTAGGTATTCGATATCTGTCAATCCTATGGAATCAATATTCAATCATTTGCATAGAGATTCGTAGTGGAGAGGCAGATTCGAGGGTCAGCGGTGGATTGCATGCCGCATGTTGCAGGCAAGCGTCCGATAAAATTAAGTTACAGGTATGTAATTTTCTTTCAGCGCTTCATTCCTTCTCTGAAATAATAACCATTTTAATATACTGACGTGATGGAGTCTCGGGTACTTACTGGGCTAATATTAGGCACTTTGGTAAATGCTACCAAAAAAGTTGTTACTGAAATTAGGAGCTGGCTACACTTTACCGGCGTCTACACGCGTTCAAACAGAAGTGTCTTATGCTTACCTAAGAGAAAAAAATCACCGTGCTGCAATGTGAGATCCATCGAAGAAATTAATATTAAATGATATGATTGAACTTTCCAATGATAACTTCCTTCATTGTGGGCCGATGTCGAATATTTTTTTTGTTTGAAAGGATGCACTCTCAAGGTGATCCCACAGTTACCAAGTGAAAATTTGATGATGAGATTCCAGGAAAATTAAGGGCTATCCTTAAAAATTATAGGCACTTATAGCATGTATGGGTTTTTTTTAGTTATTCAAGTTTTTTCGTCTTGTAGATATTACATCATACGTAAATAAAATACACACAGACGAACATAGAAGCTCATTTTTTTAAGTCGGTTGTATATTTTATATACGATATTTTTAAAACATATTACCACCATACCATAATTTTAAAACATATTTTTAAAACCGACTAAAAAGTACTAAATAATTTCTCTAAACCTCATGAAGAATAAATTGACATTAGGATTTTTAACCTCTTACAGATTGTCCTTAAAATTTGTTATTGTAAATTTTGTATAGCTATTAAAATACTTGTAAGGTTTGGAACCAAAAAAGTGGCGTGTGCGATACATAAGTACAAGAAGTGTAGAGAGTAACTACAATGGGGGAACTTATTTATCAGTTCACATTTACAGTGAAATAAACTTGCTAATTGAACTATTAATGCATCAATTGTCTGTTGCATACGCCCTATGTTTTTTAAATCTTACAAATATTGGCCGCCAATTCGGACCTATGTTTAATATTTCAGAAATTTACTTTTCCTATTCTTGCATTGTCATCCAATTCTAAGCTGTGTACAAAGTTTCAAGTTTTTTATTCATAGGAAAGTTAGTTTAAAACGATTGCTAGTTAATAAATATAGGTTATAAAAAATTGATTATATGAGACTATTTTAATCACGCTACGACGATTCGTTCAAGAACTGTCGTTAATAATCAAATACCTACGTTTATTTAGAGTAAAGAAAGTGTTGCGGCAGAATGCACCAACATATTCTGTATAGTTGTTGCTAATTAATGTGACCCTATTAATTTCTTTGAAATTATAACTGTTATAATATATCAAAAGAAAACTTCTCATAAAAAGGGAAGAAATTCACTGCAGTGTTTTAGCTGTGATGAAGTCACTAAAGCATTGCATAAACTTTAAACGCTGCGGCTAGACAACTTTTTAAGAATATTTCTAATAATAATAGTAAATCAGAAAAGAATTATTGTTTTTCGGCCTTTAAATCACCGAAACTAATTAAGGCATTATCGTGTACATTATGATCGATGACAAGATAAAGGCCGCCGATGGGCGATAGCGGCGCCCCGCCCGCCGCGGCGGCCTAGGCCATCTTTGCTAAACAAAATAATGTCCATTTGTAAAGCGGCCGCGTGGTCCTAGTGTTGTGTCCATTTTTAATGAGAAACAGTGTCGTGCCTTTATCACTGATACCCGGGTAAGCCCCTGCCGTTACTAATTTTGCCGACTGCATGAAATATCTATGGTTACTGAACTGAGAAGTAGATAGTGTTCGTTTTGAAAAATAAAATTTAATAAATAATACCTCAATAAAAGTTTTACACATCTCAAATGAACACGACACAACCGCTACGTATTCTTTTATACATTTCAGTTATTTTTTCATAGTCAGGATTTAGGTTTCAGAGTTTTGTTTCTGGTGGACCCTTTTTGGTGAACTTTATAATCCTACAGATTTTCTACAAACGAGGCAAGCGCCCATAGAGTTTGCTATACGTTAGGTTTTTTATAAGTAGAAATTAAAGTATATAGTACTAAGATTTATGTATAAATTTATAATATCAATAAACTCGTCACATCTCGATGTTCAATGCCTCCCGCCCCGTACGCTTTTTCGTTACAATTATTTGAGAAACGTCGACTTTTAATTAACTTCAACAAAATGCCATCATGTTTATTGGCATCGTTTAAGACGAAGCTGTAACACCTTATTTTTTAAATTATGGTGAGTAACGTACGAGCTACATTGGAACAGATGCATGTATTGACACGCATACAAGAATGCAAGAATCATAAACATTGCCTCTGCGTGACGATACGCGCAACGGTCGCTAGTGTCCGACAATCCGGTGCGGCTTGAGTGCGCCGTACACCCGCCGTACTAGGGGCACGCGCACGCTATTCATCTATACATATAAGTCGATTTGTGTATGTGTGTGTGTTCCCTATGGATTTCGAAACGGCTGCACCGATTTTAATGAAATATTCAGGAAATTTTCAAATTGACCTAACAGGTGATCCTGTGAAGTTTGGTAGCGATCAGATCGACATGTTTTTTTGTTTTATTTTTTTTTGCATTATCAATAATAGTTCTGCTGTCAGTCCGCTATTGTTTTCATAAAACCCTTTATGTTAACACGTGGTCGTATATTTTCATTCGTTTAATCTTTACGTATAAAAAAACCTTGTCACGATGTTTGTCTACGATGAACTCTAAAACGATTCAACCGATCTTCATAAAATTCTTTCCCTTCAATTAGTAAAAGATAGATTGATAAAAATATCGCTCATCAATTCGCACTCTATTAAATTTAACTGAACTAATTTAAAACTGCCTTCCGAACGAGCAGTAAAGTGTAAATTCACAAAAAATTATGACGTATTTCAAGTGTTATTTTGTAACCTATGAAATAAAGATATTTTGAATTTTAATTTGAATTTAAAATCATTACTATAGTTTAAGACTTATACTGACAGCGGTAACGAAATTGAACATGGGACAGGGAACAGAATTCAGAGCCAGGAACGGGTCTGAAATTGAAAGTGTGGGATCGGCATCAGAATCGAGAGCTTAATCGGGATCGAAATACGAAAGATGAATGAATTGTTTGCCATCGGCTTCGTCCAAATCACAACTGTGATTGGTAGCGGATTCAGAATTAAAAGCGAGATGGGGAACAGAATCGAGAACGGGACAGGATCGCAGTTGAAAGCGGGACTGAGATTTCGTGAATAGGAACATATGTTCCTATTCACGAAATTACTCAGAGTACAAATGAAAATATAGACGTATTCATGTCAAATAAATTTACGATCACTGTACTTTAGCCAATCAAAGCAATTACAAGTATTTACCCGCGCTATTAGAGAAGTCAATTAAAAAAATTTAAGTAATCAAAAATCATGTAAATAAAAATATTCCAAAATATTACATTAAAATATTAATTATTTTTTAAATGTTGCAAATATTTGTTTGCGATTTTTAATACTTTTTATGAAATCTTCAATTTATATTGGCAAGTGTAGATTTAGTATCTGTAGGGTTTTAATTGAACATGTGCACACCGAGGTCTCTAAAATAATTCCAGGCTTTACTTACTTGACGGACATACAGAATTTATTTCCAATTCTCGTATAGAATTTACGACGCTCATTATTTTTCTTATGTAATTGTATTTTTTTTACGTATGATAAATTTTCGTATACGTAGATATCTATATACACTAAGACGCCAGTCGTGTCAAAATTACAACTTTCTTAACTGAAATAAATTCTCGAGGTCCTATTTTCGGTCCACTTCAACAGCACGAAACTTCTGTAATAAAACAGGAAAATGAATATATAGAAAATAATTTTTATTCGATGTACACGCTTATTTAAAGTTAAAATTTCTAAAATATATGATAAAAATATTGTATTATTTAAAGCGTTTTGTAGTCTATGTCTACATTATAAAGGTTGTGTTAATATATGACCCTTATTTATTACTTAAGGGTTGCATCGAGATGGCATATCATATGAGTGACGTTTATTTACACTTTATTTGCATCTAATTATATATACATAGTTGTATAAAATCGTATATATATTTACCATTTTATACAACTCATTGTCATTTTGTAGGTAGTGACATAATCCCATTGCTGTAGAAATTTTGGGACTTCTATTCAAAAAACTGTGAAAAGTAGTTTTGGTAGGCCTCTCTTGATATTAACCTAATACTACCTAGTAAATTCTAAAAAGACTAAAACAAGTGAAAATCTGAAGGTGAAAAGTCAGGGCTATATAATGAATGCATTAACACTTCCCAACCAAACTGTCAATATTTGTGGAGTGGCTAAAGATAAATGTGGTCTGGCGTTATTATTGTGAAAAATCACACCCTTTCTGTTAATCAATTTCGGCAGTTTTTCCTGTAATTTTTGCTTGAGTTTCATCAACTGTTGGCAGTAGAATCCGAATTGATGATTTTTCTGGCGTAAAAAGCTCATGACGAAACCCTTCCAATCCTACCATAAACATAGCATCAACTTATTGCGAGTTAATCTGGGTTTCGCTATAGTCTATGGAGGTTGTTTGCTTTTTAACCACGATATTTTTTTCTTTTTCTTGTTGTAGATAATCCATTTTTCATCACCAGTGATCAATATTTTACAAAAACGGTTCAGTTTTAATACGTTTCAATAGTTTCAACAGAGAATCACAAATGAGTATACTATTCGTTAGACTTCTTTCAATGAGCTCATGCTGGACTCAAGTACCTATGGAGTTTTTTGTAGATCCAGCTTTTTTCAAATGAGACAAAAATGTTTTGTGGTCAATCAAAATTTAACTATGTCGCAAGAAGTAATGTGCCGGTCTTGCTCTAGTTTTTCCAAAATGATGTCGAATTTTTCTGTAACAGGTTGACCAGACCGAGGTTCATCTTTGACATAAAAATTGCGCACTGAAAACGGTTACTGGCATCGCATTAAGTCCATAAACGTCACAAAGTTTTTTCGCGTCGTGTGTTGTATTTTTACCTCTTTATAATATAATTTTAAAATATATCGAATTTCTACGTTAGATTCACTCATTTTGGTGCACAGAAAAATCAATAGAAAAATGGTGGGACAGTATCCCACCATTTTTCCATTTTATTTTTTTTTCTAAAATGTCATATATTTTATAGTATCAAAACTAGCGAGATACATACACCAAATAGATTTCACTGCAATTTTTAACTTATAAAATACGAAAAAAACCTTTTCTCCGAGTGAATATATTATTTTCCCTGGCGAAATATTATAACTCTCTTGCTGTTTCCACTCCACTCATTCCAAGATGGAATGATGAGCGAACTTAAGTGTGTTTTATTAATACGACCCTAAGTTTTTAATAGTGCGAATCGCACTTTTTGGAAAATGAATGTTGTTCGAATATTAGTAGGTACTATTTCTCGAATTCAAAATTCTATATAATATTCTGTTAAGTTATGAAGTTTTTAAGTATGAGTTTTAAAAATAGTGTTGTATGATCTGTTACTGAATAAGCGCCTTCGGGAGTTCATTTTTCCAAAATTATGCAAAGAACTGAATAAAATCTCATATTCTCTGTCTCTGTTACCACAAAATAAGGTGTCAACGTCGCGTCCACGGGTGATGTGGTGATGTGGGACGCCGCGTGGAGACGCGCCCCCCGCCGCCGCACCCCGCGCTCTCCGCACCTCACGACACGACAATCGTTTAAAATAAATGTATTTAATCTTACGTTATCTAACATTACAATTAATTATTTTTATCACACAGTTGAACGTTGAACAATGTCAAGGCATACGTCGTCTAGATATGTTTAATGAGCGGGAGGCTTATGTGTTAATGGTATTGTGTGTTTTATCTGAGGTGATTATGTTCGATGGTAAATCGATTAACAAAACTAAGACAACTTTAAAATAACTAAATACATAAATTATAAAATTTTGCTCAAAATCTAAACGGGTAAAACAAGGTCGTAGTTAGGTTCCAGTTACCTTGGGGAGGGGGCTTTCACGAAAATAAATGCGTATGAAATGACAAAACCATTTAATGCGAAATTAATTTCCTCAAAAGGATTCAAGTCCGCAAACTGTAATTTCAATATAATATAATTAATTATATTGTATTCATATTTAAATCCAAAAATATTTTTTGCTTCTCGTCACAGACTGTGGTCAAGTCATCAGAGAAGTAAGTTTACACAAATTTGCAGAAAAAATCCATTTCATGGTTTTATATCGAACCACATTGTATATTTTATAATTCATTATATATTTTTAACAAATTTGAAATTTGGATGAAAATTATTATGTACTCCTAAAAATCTAAAGATTTATTGTACAGTATTTATTTATCATTTTATTTATGTAACAAATTTATAATATCTTTGTTTCGCAAGTTACATAAAATTTAAATATGTCTTCAGATATTAGAAATTTAGCACTCGTTCGAATGATAGTCATTCCTCAAGAAGAACCAGCCAGAACCGAGAATTATGTAATAACCTTTTTTTACCTAAAATCTATAGCATAATAAACTTAAATTTATAAAAGGCTGAATATATTTTAGGGATTTTCAAAATATAAAATATGAATATGAAATTATTTTTGTGGAAAATGAATAATTGAAATTTGTTGGTACTACCTTTGTATTCTTGAGTATCACTCTTTGCGTAACAAGCGTCAGACGGTCCGGACATCAACAACTTGGCGAAAAGGCTTTGCTCTGCTGACTCTTCGCCAAGCACAAACAGATATGACATTTATCAGATATCTAAACCGTTAAATAGGTTTATTTTGGCCTTTTTCATAGCTCGATAACCTGGCATCCTGCTTCATCCATCATGTTCGACACGTCGCGGATATTCATTGAATTCTCGTGCTACAAAAATGGACAGTTCGGGCTATTTACAGGCTTGACCTAGAAAATCTCTTAGAACTAAGTTTAAAGAAATTGGGTCTTAACTCGGGCATCTCAATTTATATACGAAAATTTAATACGTGTAAAAAATTATATAGAACTTTTTAAGAAAAATAGTGATAGACATTAATTCAATTATAAGAAGTAAAACTGAACTGTGTTTGCATGCGAGTCGCCAATACAACTACATACAGCCACGACTTTATTTAGTGGGCTTTGTGTGCGCACGTTCAATAACGTCCCTGAAAATGTACAAAATCTACCCTTAAACAACGTTAAAATCATTAGTAAACAATTGCTTGTTAAAAGTATTACACAATTTATGAATATTTAGAGCACAAATACATATAACTAGCTCGATTTTAGCGGTTTGTTTCTTTATGTGATATATTTGTATATGTTTGATTGTGTAACATAATGTATTTTGATTTAAAAAGAGCTACCCTAAAGTTCCTTGCTCGTTTTTCATGAGGGAAAACTGCCCTCCGGACAAGTGGTAAAACGGTAAAGCTTAGTAACAAAATGTAAATTGTTGACCTATTGTGACGTATTTCGTGTTGTTTTTGACCTATGAAATAAAGATATGTTTGAATTTGAACGGAAGGTCTGCTTATGCTCACCACAAGAAATCGCTCGGGTTCCACCCAGTCTGTTTCAATAACAATATTGCAATTGAAACAGTTATTCTTTAGATTTTTCCTCGATTTTATGAAAAGTGTACAAAGCGCAGGCCGGATTTTAAAACATCTTCTTTCCGATGATTTTCAGGCCAAACGTTCCGGGATATGACCAGCTCCACTTCTTATCGAGTTGTCTGTTTTTGTAAGACTTTTGTTTTTCATTTTATTTAATTATAATTTAATTTGAAACGAGCTATAATTAAATTTCTTCTTCATTCGTCTTGAGATAAAATTTCCTTCCGAACGAAGTAGTATTTTCATATTGTAATGATGTATTTTAAGAGTTATGTATATATATACTAAGATATAAAGAAATTTTTGAATTTGAATGGTTCGGGCACAATATTAGTCCTTCTGGACTGTTTTCTTGCCTCGATACAATAAATACTCCATTAAGTCAATGTTTTACGCCTTCAACAAGTGTACCGAGAGATGGTTTTATAACTTTGATTAATTAATTGATCGTTAATGGTTTGTTCAACTGCGTAATAGCGAACGCCACAATGTCACCTTTATCTGCGATTAATTGGGATATTCCTCACAGATCCATTCTGGAGAGTAACAAATCGGGGCTTTCATTTATATGCTGATGATCTGTGAGTTTATCTTTCTGTCGCCTTGATAATATTAAACCAGCAATAAATAGTATTATTGATAATTTTAATGGAATCCTGGACTGTTCTAAGACTAACTTGGACTTCAAGTGCTGTCCAATAATACGTTCAAGTCATGGTCATGGATTCTTATTTGATACTATGAATGTCGTTACGCGTAGGATACGTATAGTCCTTCCTTATTTATTATCAATATTTTTTTAAAGTTATCAACCTTGAATTATCAAGGTATTTTAATTTTCATTTTTTTTTTGTTTTGTCTATCGTATTTTCATTTATTGCATTATGTAATTATCTTATTACTTTTAGTCAGATATCATTTTAATATTATTTTTTAAATTATGTTCAACGACTCAAATCATTAGCCTGCTTCAGCTGAAAGCGAACAGCACAGTCCCGGTTGTGGACTTACGTTGAGCTGGAACTGATTCAGCATTCTCGACATAATTTTAAGCGTTAAAATCTAGGTACGAGAGTTATACTGAAAAACGTGTCCGGCATGACACTTGCTATGTTACCATGTTACAAGCTCCTCGTAGTAGTGCCTGTCACGCATTCGACCGCTAACGGCCTTACCACGTTCGAAACACCGGTTTTTGTCCTATTACCGAAGTTAACGAACAACTGGAGTTTGTTTATGTGACCGTATTTCTGGGAATTACTCTAGATAACAGGCTTCAATGGGGTTCTCTCATCAGCAAGTTGGCGATGAAGCTTAGCTCTGTCATTTATGTAGCCAAAAAATGAGAAATTTATCGATAACGAAACTTTTTGTTTATTTTGGCTGTTTCTATAGCTTGATGTCATATGGCATCTTGCTTTGGGTAAGCGGGTCGTTCGCGTGATTTACAAGCACCGACCTCGTGTTTCTCTCGAAAGTAAGTTCTAGGAAATTGAAATCGTAATTCTGGCATTCCAATTCACATATGAAAACTTATTATGTATAAAAACATTTAGAAATACTTAAAAGAAATACTGATCGATATAAACTCAGTACCAGAAATAAACTATGTTCACATGGTAGTCGACTATGCAGACACAGATTCATTTAGAAGGCTCTGTATACGCATGTTCAATAAGGTCCTTGTAGTGCCCTTTGAGAGCACTATTAAACAATCACTCAGTAAAAAAGGGTTTATACAATTTCTTAATATTTCGAAAACAAATATCCATGGGTAAAGGGGTTCGACTTCTAATGAAGCTATTTCATTCATCAATGGTTTTATATTTGTTTTGGCTATGCATGATGAAATTAAATAAAAAGCTACCTTTAAGTTTCTTGCTCGTTCGTCTTGAGGGAAAATTGCCTTCCGAACGAGCGGGAAAGTGTAAATTTGCAAAAAAATATTACGTATTTCAAGTGTTATTTTATAATCTATGAAATAAAGACATTTTGATTTTGAAGAAGTTGCGTCGGGTGCAGTCAGGTCATTTGGATGGATGACCAGGACACAGCGTGATGTTGGCTTTTCGCTATTGCATTTTTATAATAATTAAATATTTATTGATATACTTCTAAAAATATTAATTACGATTTCATTGGTACTAACTTTATTTTTTTTTATTTGAACGTCATTTAATCACTTTAACAAACGTGTTTATTTATTTTATTACATTCATTCTTTGACATATAATATTGTTACGCACTGCGCTCGCTAAAAACAGAAATACAAAATAATTCCCCTATAAAAAAAATATCTGAGAACTTTCTAAGCGTACATAAACCCCGCCTTTACCACCGTCGGCGCATTTGATGTGCGTTTACATTTTACGTTTCAAAAGATTTATTTTGTTAGGTGAAATTTTCGGGAGGCAATAAATCTTATTTGTTTATGTCTTTAAGACTAACTTTAATTCAACGACGAAGGACTACTTGTGCAAATTGGTCGATTAAGGCAAAAGTGGAATTTAGAAGTAGAAATGCTAATGTAAAATGAGACTACTAAATTACTTGATATAACCCATTCATATAAATGTTAAAATAACTTTTTATCCATTAGGTACCATAATTAAGAGATAACAAGATAAAACTAAGATGCTGATAAAAGCATTGGTTGCGCTCGTGGCCGTATTGCTGGTGGCGGGGGTGACCACGACGTTGGTGCTGGTGCTGAGGGACACCGACGTCTCCGATGACGGCGGCGACTCGTCCGCGGAGCTGGGCTCCACTACAGAGCGACTCGAGGAGTCCGGCGAGGAGATCGGCGCCGACTTACCCTACCGTGTCGGTATCGCTATGGCCGATATGACGGGGCCTTGTGTTGAAATTAATTTTGTGAGTAATATGTAAAGTGTGCTATATCTTACAATACCACAATCAATCAATAGAATGAATGAATTATATAATTACGTTTCAATTTACATTATTTAGTTTTGCATAAAAGATAATAGTAAAACGGTACGTTGACTGGTGACACTTCTTCGGGTTCGTGTCCACTCGTCGGCCATTTATTTTTCATCATGTTCATACAAATTGTACAATTGTATAAGATTACAGATGCGTCGACGGTTTCATGAAGACGTCTCTTTCAGATGGGGTACGCGGAGTTCGGCCAGGCCGGCGGCGGCATCCACCTGCGGCAGTGGGCGCGCGCCTTCGTGTTCGCGGACCAGCGCTCGGGCGCGCACTTCGCCTACGTGGTGGCCGACGTGCAGGCCGTCGGCGTCGCCGTCCGGCGCGGGGTCGGCGCTCGTCTCTTTTGAATTTATCGATTTGTCCTAGTCGTTTGTATATAATACTTCGTTATTACTTTTACTTATGTATTTTTATTACTGCATAGTCACTTCCTCTCGTCGCAATCCATTTGCTATCCATATCTTGACTTAAGTTCTTTATCACACAAGAACAGTTTTCCGTGAATTTACATACATTAAAGTGCCGTTTCGGACGCAGGTCGTGGAGCGGTTGCAGCAGCGGTTCGGTAACATCTACAGTCTAAGAAACGTGATCGTGGTGGGCACGCACACGCACAGCGCGCCCGGCGGACACCTCGTCGACTTTATCCTAGATATCAGCATCCTTGGCTTCTCCCAGGAGACCTACGATGCTTACGTCAACGGCATCGCAGAGGTCATTCTCTTTCTCTCTTCTTTTCTTCTGAGATGCGGTTACACAGGGAAGTAGAAAGTGATCATTTTTTAACTAGTGAGTTTAGAATTAGAATGGGCGTTCGGCAGTCTCATCAAAAGTCAACCACGGGGGGGGGGGTTTCCAATTCTATTATCCCCTTGCTGAGGCATACGATACCACATTCTTGTTACTTCAGATTGAAGAGACAAGAATCCCCAAATTCTGCTTCCTCAGTATCACGATATATACTATATTATATAATATAAAACACAATGAAATAGTACACATGTTACCCATTTTTTTTAACACGCTTCTATTCACTCCGATTGCAGGTTATAGTCGTAAGCAAAGCTTTTCAAATGCCAGAAATTCGGCGTTAAGCAGTCCATAATTTGATAAAAGTTATTTGAAAAACACAAAAATTTCAAAATTTTGAAATAAATAGACTTTAACTCTGGATATAATTATTGATTTGAATAGGGCTGCGGATATCAATATTTTTGAAAGGCTGATTATTTTGTAGAATTGATCGGTTGATTGATTTAAAAGTATGCGAAAAAACATTTTTTCAACAACTCTATTTTCGAAATTACGTAAGTACTATTCGACCGATCAAACTCAAATTTTCATATACCTATGCCAAAGTGAAGGAAACCTGTTGCTCTTAAAAGTTTTAATTCAATTTGACATATCTGTTGGACCAAAATCTTTTGGTCTTTCAAAAGTTATAGAGGGTGAATAATAATACACGCACGTGCGTATACGCATATGCATACAGACGTAATTTATATATAAAAATATTCTTTTAAGATTTCAAACCATAAAAAATTATTAAAACTCGATTTTTGAAAACCGAAGTGAAAACAACATTCAAATTTTTCGAAAATTCTCATTTTTCTCAGGGTAAAAACCAAAAATATAATTAGATAATTTTATAATTCTTTAGTTAGAATTCACTTATATTTTTCAGAGTATCACAAAAGCGCATGATGCGATGGCACCAGCGCGGCTGTTCTATGGCGAGACGCAGGTAGAAGGCGCACACATAAATCGGTCGCCCTACTCTTACCTGTACAACCCGGCCGAAGAGCGAAGCCGGTCGGTAACCGTCGACGGCAGCGAGCGGCGCCACGCCCCAGCTCCGTCAGTATGATACGAGCAAGGGTTCGATTTGCAGATACGCGTCGGACACGGACACGGTGCTGTCACAGGTGCGCGTGGAGCGCGCCGACGGATCGCTGGCGGGCGTCCTCAACTGGTTCGCCGTCCACACCACGAGCATGAACATGACCAACACGCTGATCTCTACCGATAACTTGGGCTACGCCGCCATCGCCATGGAGAAGACGCTCAACCCCGGCAGCCTTGTGGGCCAGGTCACTCTCGTTGATACGCGCCTATAACAATTTATCAGTCTATGTAGTTTCATTAAATCTTTAAACAAAACAAAAACTAGAATCACTCATTAAGGAAAAGGAAGGATTAGTCTGATTCGTTTGTTGATGAATTTTATTTATAATTGAGATATAATTTCTTGCACAACTGACGATTACGTACGCCTACAAAACTAAAAACAAGATCGTTTGATGTCACAGGGCGAGGTGGTGGCCGCCTTCGCGCCCGCCAGCCTCGGCGACGTGTCTCCCAACACGGCCGGCGCGCGCTGCGAGTTCTCGGGTTACGAATGTGACAACCATTTCGTTTTGTGCGAGCTGCTCGAGCGCTGCTATGCTGGAGGACCCAGCGACGATATGTTTGAGAGCACCAAGATCATAGGCAGCATGATCTACGAAGGCGCCATGGTCGGTCGTATTCTTTTGATCTTGTAGATTTGCCTAAAGTACTTCGACGAGCATTAACCGACTGTTAATCGTATTATCACATAGAAGAAACCAGTCCAACTACATTAATCCTATTCCGAAAGAATTTGTAATTACGGTATTTATTACAGATTTTTACAAAATTTTCAAAGTATCGTAGATATTAATAAAAGACTGGTATCACGTTGAAGAAAGATAGGTGGAAGCACCACTCAGGGTAAGCGCCACTACGTGGCCCTCCCGAGCGCAGTAGTGCGCTGTGCTACTCCTATATCAGGCACATCCTGCGCTAAAGATCGATCAGCATTCAGTTGCCCTTGGTCATATCTGGCTTAATGAACAGATGCGACATATAGTTGTAGCGTATTCTTATCTTCAAAATTATAAAATAGTTTACTGTAAATAATTTACTTCTTAATAAGAAGAAAACAAAATGTGTGAAATTATCACTTCAGAATGTGAAAAATGTATCTGGTACTATTTTAAAAAGAAACGAGGAATTAAAGCATAAAATAAACTATATTTACCTTTTAGTCGATTGAATAGGGTCATGAAATCATTTGGGGGCTCTGTGTGCCCATGTTCAATGACATTCCTGAGGATATACAAAATTTGCCCTTATACAAATTTCAAGGATTTATTTAGCAAACACTGCACAAAAGGGTATTATCAATCTTCGAATACTTAGAGTATAAATGGATATAATGAGCTGGACTTTCTACAAATTACACGGATAAAAATATTTTTCGCTAGATTTGTTTTTCTTGTAGCAGTTTTGGACATGATCGTATTTCTATATCATTTTGGTTTGAAAAAAGCTATCCTCAAGTTTCTTTCTCGTTCTTCTTGAGGGATAACTGCCTTACGAACGAGTGGTAATTAAAAGAAAGTGATAATATAAAAAAATACTATAAGTTCTTTAAATGTTATGACGTATTTCATGTGTAATATTATAACCTATGAAATAAACATATTTTGAATTTGAATTTATATTCAAGTCAATTTGTATACAAGATACATTCACTTTCTTCTGATTTTGGAAGTGAAATTAACCACAAGTAATTGGATATTTCACCAAACTATTTGAAGTTTCAATTATTATATTAGTTTTACTTACTATTTATATTATACTAGCTTTCCGCCGCGGCTTCGCACGCGTGGACATAGGATGTATTCCTTTATATTTTATATCAATTGATCTTGCTTTCAATTCAATGTCGTTCCCGCTTTAATTCTGGTTTCAGAATAGTTCTTGATTTTGTTTCTGTGACGCTCTTCATTCTAATCCCGATTTTTCACTCACTTTCGATCCCGGTTCTAGTTCAGGTCGATACAGCTACCGGTGACGATTTGTACGAAATCAGAGAAAACACTATTATCAAAATAAAATATACGGTATACTACGCGGGAGTGTGTTGCATTTTACGAATGAAAGATTTATAGAAGCGGTGCACGAGTTCCGCGGACGCAATTGAAATTGAACGCTCGCATTTGCAATGTAAAAGCTGCCTTCATCAAAGAAAGACTTGAGTGTACCAAGTTTGGCAATGAGCGGTTAAATAATGTGGAAGTTGGGTGATCTTATATATATAAAAATCAATTTAGATCTATACAGATTAAACTATATTTCGTAAAATACAGTTAATTATTTTTAAATGAACGTTAAGGTAAATCGTCTGTCTGTTCGTTTTGAAGTACTAGAATAACGGTGCCACGTACATGAAAGAGTAAGAATTATCTTGAATGACGACGACGACTTGAACTCTGTGAACGAAAAGGATAAAAATATTTTTCGGTATTAATTTTGTTATTATTTCTTAAGGTGGTACTATTTTTCAGTTTCCTCAATGAGGTGCAGAAGAATAGAAAATATCGAGAGGTTATCCTATAAAGAATGTCAAATATTCGATCCGAGGAAATCAATGACATGCGTTCATATTATTGCTATTAATCGTGAAAAAGAGTAACTTAAATGCATCATGTTGACTGTCGTAGCGCGCGCTGAGCGCGCCCGGCGAGGAGCTGACGGGGCGGCTGGCGGCGCTGCACCAGTTCGTGGACGTGCCGCAGCAGCGGGTGCCTCGCTACGACCCCCTCCAGAGAGACTTCCTGGCGGTCATTATGACTACCATTTTAGCTCGTTCTAGCGACTTTCGCTTACCGATTTTATATTATATTATTTTTTATTATAATTATAATGTTTATAATAGCCCAAATCGTTACCAAATTAAATTTATAAAATAAAGTCATTGGCTTCAGTGGATATTCTAAACGATTTCATAAAACCTAAATGGTGTTTGGCAGTCGACGATTTCAGCCATTTCGTCGACCGATTTTATGCGTTTGAATTAATAAATACAGTTTAATATAAAGAATGAGCAAAAATTATGTTGTGATGTGGTGTTGTTTTAATGTGGTCGGCAGCAATGTCATAGTTCGGGTATCGGTGCGTAGGATGAGCCGGTGGAGGGGTGCGTTCCGGCGCTCGGCTACAGCTTCGCTTCGGGTACCATCGACGGTGCCAATGTCCTAAACATCACGCAGGGCACCGTCACTGGCAATCCGCTGCTCGACAACATCACTAACATCGTGGGCGCACCCACGGCCGAGGATGAGGCCTGCCACGCGCCGAAACCTATCTTGTTAGCCACCGGACGGGTGAGACTGCACATTCATTTGTCGATCATATATTCGTATTAATTTTAGAAACTATTTTATGAAGCAAATGATAGATTAGTTTTAAGTATAATGGTCATAAGACATCAATTTCATTCTTTCGTTTTAGTCGTAAATAAAATGAAAGTTAAATAAAAATACTAATAAAATTTAGCGCTAATTAATTTTTTTTCAATGTGATGCATGGATTATGCTAGGTTAAAGTTGTATTTTGGACATTAGACCTTATCGTTCAATGTAGGCTCAGGTATGCTAAATTCTATGTTGATGTATAATTATTTGACTATTTAGTAAACTGTGACTATAACAATACATTATAGACTTTCAGTATATATTATCAAAACTTAAATAAAAAAACGCTGATGTAAAAGATATCAATTTGGGTATGGCAGAAGAAAAATGAAAGTCGAAACTAAGCAGTGGAGATGCGTCGTATGTGTGGTGTATGTCTTTCTAGAAAATAGAGTTGGGAACAGTGCTGCCAGAGAGCGGCGTGGTTTGAAAGTATGTATAGCGTCTAGAGTAGAAAAAGCTATGTTGCGGTGGTTTGGGCATCTGGAAAAGATGAATGAAAGTGGACTGACGAAACTAATCTATAGAGCGAATGTGTGTGATGCAAGGGTTGGCAAGGGTGGCGCCAGAAAATTCTAAGCAAAGTTAATCAATCGGTGGCATGTTAAAAACGGGAGAAATTTTAACTGCGCGAAACCGAAGAGCTTACACGAAACGAATTTCACGATCGTACCAAGTGAAAATTCAATGAAGCAAGAGAAATGCATATATAAAAAAATGCTTATATAATAATATTTATTTTTAATAGTTAAAATTTTAAACAGTCTGTAAAGCGATCGTGTATTTCAAAAGTTCTTATACTTCAGTTATACAATTTCAATAAATCAACTGAGTGTCGACGGATTAGTCAAACGAGGACTCGATTTTTGCATATAGTAGGTATTTATGTGTGCGCATGTGTTTTTGGAAACAGTCTACGTTTCCACTAGAATGGCATCCGACAGTGGTGTCAGCGAGCGTGGTGTGGCTGGGAGGGGTGGCGGTGGCGGGCGTGCCCGGCGAGCCGACCACGATGGCGGGCCGGCGCGCCAAGGACGTGCTGCGCGCCGTGCTGACGCGCCGCGACCTGCCGCCGCGGGCCGTCGTCGCCGGCCTCACCAACGAGTACATCCACTACGTCACCACTTACGAGGAGTACCAGGTCGCTACTTACACCCCGGTCCTTGCGTGATGTCCCCTTAATTCAGGATGTATTATCATTCTATACATTAATTGATAAAATAATTTTTTTATTTTTATATTACAAATAATCGACTCGTGTAACACAACTTGTCAAAATAAAATTTATTAATATGTGACATACCTTTTAAATTACCTATGGTTTTTAAACAAATCTCATGATTTGTACATTCTTTGTACTGGCATTTTTCACCTTTGTGTTCTTGGTAGATGTATCCCCATGACGTGAAGTAATTCAAATAAATTCGAATTACTACTTAAAAAAAACATAAAATTAATTATTCTAAGTCGTTGTCCTCACGTTACCGTGACAGTAAGGAAATAAATAGTCAATTGGGTAGAATATCCAAAGCAGATATGCTATAGAGTAGCACATTTTGGATGTCTGTCGTCAGATCAAGATCATCGTATAATATTGTTACTATCTATCTATATCGGCGTTCGATAGAAAGAGAGGGAAGTAAATACTAATAAGAACAGAAAATTTACGAGGGCTGCTACTTATGTGACCGGAACATCAATAAGAAGCAAACATTTATCATTTAATATCGTTTTATTGTTTTTTAAAGTAGTCACCGTGATGATTGATGCACTTATGCATATGATAAAACCAATTTTTACAGCACTTTTTCCATTTTGGTTTAGGTACCTCTTCAAAACTTGCATTTTGAACGCATCAACGGCTTCTTCGCGGCTCGAAAACGTTAACCACGTAATTTATTCATTACTTCTGGGAATAAATAAAAATCGTTGGGTGCCAAGTCGGGGCTGTGCGGCGGATGACCGGTAAATTCGATCTTTTGACCTTCCAAAAACCGAGTTGTTTCGGGCGACGTGTGTCAGATCGCATTGTCATGATGTCCTTTTATACTAAAAAACAGGCAATAATTTGCTTCAAAGTGCTTTTGGCACGAATGACTTTTGTTTGGTTCATTTTGCTTTCATTTGGCTCATTTTGGAACATCCACACCGTTGACTGTTGTTTAGTTTCGTAGTTGTACGCATAGACCCAGGATTCACAACCTGTGTAGATATTGTAAATAGCTTTTGATGAGCGTATTTTTTTTAATCATTTTTTGCACCAATCGACACGAGTCTGTTTTTAATCAATGCTCAAGTTGTGCGGAACTCAAAGCGAACAATTTTTTTTTAAAGCCAAGTTTTCGTGTAATATCTTATGTATGCTAGTCATACTTATACTTTGTGGATATTCTGTGGTACAACAACCGATTTAGGGCGATATTCTTTAACTTTGTCCGTGCGCACAAACCGCCTACGATTAAACTCACTAACCCAATGATACACAGTGGTTTTCGATGGTGCTTTATCCTTAAATGTCAAACTGAATTGATCGATGCATTATTTTTGAGTTAGCCCACGCCGAAAATCGTAATAAATTATCGTACGGAAATTTTCACGAGTTAAATCTATGGTAAAAAAGACACGCAATTTTCAAAATGACGCCACAATGGTAGAACAATTGACAGTTACATGAAACAAATGTATTCTACAGCCAAGGAGTTCCATTTTTAAATGTGATTACTTTTTAAATATTTTTCTGTATGTGGCCAGTTCCGGATACATAAATAGCAACCCTCGTATATTCAATTACATTGTGGTACAAAAATACATAAAAGAACTCATAGAATATGTAACTGATTGCACTAAAACTCACTAATGATAGCATTTTGTTTGTTAATTGATCACCAAGAGAAAACTAATTGGCAACGCTGAAATTTCAGTATATGTTTTCACGAGTAGCCAGTTTAAAACATTTTTTAAAATGATGAAAGTTCTAAATAATTTGTCATTCTTTATTATAAATAAGACATGGTATACATGTGACGTTTAAATCTAGCAAACAAATATAATTCTTAAGGTCTACTGCGACCTGACGATAACCGCTTCTCACATCTGACAAATTCGTTGCGTCTAAAGTGTCTATGTGACATGTATTTTATGATATATGTTCTATGGTAACTTCCTCAAAGGAATTTCATTTTCTTGTTTTCAAATACTATTGGGTTAGAGTAATACTTTTTGGCTAGAACTTTTTTGTTTTAGAGTTTCATTTCGCATTTGGCTATAGAACTCATTTTAAGATAAAAAGTGGCCCACTCCCCTTCCATCACTCCACTCTCCTTTAATCAGCCTATTCCTCCATCCATCAGATATTCTATTCCCACTCATAAGGCTGGCAACACAGGTGATTTCTTTCGGATCACGAGTGTCTATGGGCGACGGTGACCGCTTGTTCACTGATGGCTCGCATGCTCGTTTGTCCCTAGGAGGAAGTTTTTTGGCAGATTATTGAGTAGCTTCAAGACATCGAACACTAAGGAAGTTCGAGTCAGTTTTGTTAATAGTAATTTTATATCGTTATCTGCCTCCTATCTAAAGTTGTTCTTTCAAGCTAAGGCGTTGCAGTATTATTTTTAAAGTTTTGATTATTGTATTCAGTCCTTCAGCTATGCGCGGAAATGCTGTCAAGTGTCCACATTAGACTAGAGATCTAAATAACTGCAGTTTTTTATCTACAATTTTTTGTACCTTATAGCTATATTTTCTTAACAGGAGTATTTTAGTGTTCGTTTATAGGACTTTATTATTTTAATTACTTTATCACCCGCAGTTGCTCTCGGGTAGAAAAAGAATCTTGATTCAGTTTTTGATCTTTTTTGAACCTCCACCAACCACACCTGATCCTGATCCTTTAATAAACACCTAGAACAGGCGTGGTTCTCTTTATCTACGCTCATGAGTTTTTATTTTATATTTGTAACGATAGACCACTCTTTAAAATCAACTGCATTTATCGACAGAAACTGTACAACAGTGAAAGGTAATTTATCAAACAAAAAAATGCGGCAACCGAACAATATCTTGGTCTGCGTCTGAACTAGACCTTATTTTCGATTAAAAAGAAAGTTGAAAATATTTTTATGCTTGGCATAGAAGCTAATATAAGATGGGCTGTGCCGTTCTATTTTATGAATTAAAACGCTTTTAAACTTTTTGCTGAATTAACGTTATTATAAATTTAGGTGCAACGTTACGAGGCTGCGTCCACTATCTACGGGCCGCACACGCTCGACATATTCTTGAATAAGTTCGCCGAGCTCTTGGAGGCGGCTCTGGATGTAAGTCGAAGATTCGATCTTCATGCAGCTTTGTATTATGTATTGTCACTAAAATAATGGAGATTCGTTGACGTCGATCAGGGCGAAGACGTGGAGGCCGGTCCCTTTGGATAACCGCGGACGGACCGTGTCGCTGATCCTGCCGGTAGTCTTCGACGCCAGCCCGCTGGGCCGCAACTTCGGCGACGCGCTCGACCAGCCGCCCGCCGTCGTGCAGCGCGGCGCCAGCGTCAATGCTTTGTTTGTTAGTACGCCTTGCTGATTGCAGCGGTATATTATTATTAAAAATTGAATCAAACGAAAATTATATGTTCCTAAAAAAGGGTTTGCACTAATACATTTTAATTTGCATAAATATAACGCAAAAAATTTTAGACATACTATCAATTAGTATTAGGGATATAATTGCGGAAGATATGGGTCCATTCACGGTTCAACTCGAGCACGAACCGGCGATTAAGACACGATTTCAAGTTAGAAGAACAATAACGATAGAAATGCAGAACCATTCCCGCTCAAACGTGGGTTATTTTTTTTAATTATAAGACTACTCTACAAGAAAATTTTGAACGCTGGAAATAACTCTCGTAAATTGGGTTTGTTATGAAAATATAAAAGAAATAAAAGAAAGAAATTGCTTTCTCATTCAGAAACAAAAAAAAACGAAAACACATTCTTTTCGTCATTTGTATTTAATATTTTCTCCACAATTTATTGGTTTTTGAACATATGCAAAATATATAAATATACATTTAGAATTTTTAGTAACATTTAATTTAATTTTAATGATTTGACTTAACGAAATAAAGATAAGTAGTAGTAAAAATAACATCAATAAATATGTTTCTTTCTATTTTCTGAACAAATGTGTGTTTCGCGTTATAAAAAAATATATACGGGACTACTTAGGGATCTATCATGATAGAATATTTTGTAAACAATCCAAATGTGCTAAGGTGTCACCGACAAATCGGTGTACACTGTACGTATGTTTAAAAAATACATGTGCAATGAATATAGAACCTCCCCTTTTTTAAAGGTTGGTTAAAAAGGTATACGAAACTGAATGCTTATTATTAAATTGTCATACATTTGCTGATTTCTAATCAAGAAGTTTAAAGATTTTGTAATTAATATTTTTGGGATTATTAAGAAGTGACCTCAGGGACATTTGTGATTATTATTTTTAATAAAATTTACTCGACATAAGTTTTCTTTGATTATAAATAAAATCAACAAGAGTATATCTTAGATTAAGTTACCGTAGGGAGGTATTATATCCGTGGGTTAAATTCAGCGTGCCGATTAATAAATCATGGATTGCAGTCGTCAAATAGTGATAGTTGGTTCTCTTTATTGGTCTGGTCGTTAGATATTAGAAAGATTCAAGGCAATCGACAGTTTTGTGATAGTGTGATTAATAATGATCTCTAGTGTTATCCAGAGTATTATGTTACACTAAACCGTATTCTCCATATCCTTTATCTCGTAGTTTTCACTCTGCGGTATCAAACGAAATCGCAATTATTAGTCCACCATCATCATTTTTAATTAATTGCAAACAAATACAGTCCTTTTGCTATAGAGCAGTGCGGCGCTGTGGCCATGAGCTCTGTATTTGAATAAGAAGGTAATGCGTATGAAGCTACCCAGATTAAAATCGGCCAAGCTTTTGTCTCGCGTCAAATAAAAAGCCCTCGCCCCCTGCTCCAGAAAACATTACGTTGTGGATGTCAAACGCCGTCATACCCTTGACGACTGCTGTTGTTCCCAGATCCCCTTTCATATATTTTTATTGATATATTTGATATATTTTTGCGAATATTCTTTTTCAGAATATTCGACATAGTAATATAATTCTATAAATATTTAAACTTGATTATCTATTACGTATCAAAAGACATCCCTTTTAGGTAAAACAGACAGACAATCTAGAAGTATGTCCTAAATAAAAAAAGAATTTTCCAAATCGATTAATGAATGACGAAGTTCTGAGCAAACTTACAATAAAAATACAACCGAATTAAGAACCTCCTTCTTTTTTATTCAAGTCGGTTAAAAAGACAAGATGCCAAGAGTAAGAAGTTTATCTCGTTTAAAAGTGGTAAGTCTGGCATGATTTTTTTTCAACTATCATAATATGCTTTTGGTTTATTTATTGTTTAACCAAACATATATTTTTCGCAAATCTCTTATACGCTCTAGGACAGCGAACTTTAGTGTATAAAATGTTCGCTAGTGATTTTTTAATGAATAAATGGATCAATAATATGCATCAGGTAGCAGCGAACCCTCGCAATGACCTGAGACAAGGTCTGTCCCACGCGGTGGTCGAGCGGCTGCTGGACGGCAATTGGGTGGTGGTCGCCACCGACGCCGACTGGGAAACTAGGTGATAATATCGTTATCTTTTCGCATTTGCTGCATACATACGCACAGCAATCTCGTTCATTTTTAAGTCTCTTTATAATGTTATCACAGTTAGGTGCTCGCAGTTGCGTCTGCACCGACATACATCATTTTTAGTATTAAAAACTGAACAAAAAATATTTATATATAGAAAATAGCGTTCTGTATATTGTGGTGATGTGTAACCCACTATCGGTATGAAATTGTAAGTGTGATTCAGCTAATAGTAGTTCAGTGCAGTTGGAACGACATTCAGCTGACGCCTAGGCCGTCCGGCGCGGGTGGCTGTCTAGAGAAACGTTTACAAGTCTCCTTGGAGCACGCCATTAATTGTTGTTTGTATTTGTACGTAGACGTACTGCTATGAGTAAACGGCTGCTTCATCTACCTTTAGTTTGTATCCACAAACTTGTTTGTTAAATATGATTCGAACCAAATGAATCAACTCAATCAACTCACTATGGTTATATATGAATTATTTTGTTTCTGTAATGAGTTATATTATAATTAACTAAAATAAAATAATTCCCTTTCATAGTTTTTATCATAATGTATGCGTTTCAAACCATTAATATAATATATTGTCGTATTATATTATAATACGATATCATTGTAATAAAACATTCATGAAAATAAAGCGTCTCATCTATTTTGCTTGTTATATCAGGTTAAAATCATGGTATTAATTTATTTAAATATTTGCTACCAAACATAATAAATCTAACTACAAATATACGTCGTTTTCCATTAAATTTTCTATATTTCTTGATTGCAGTCAATTCAGGCTTGCTTCAACGTGTTTTTTGTTGACATTGTTACGAAAAATGAGCCCAAACATGACGTATCTACTGTTTAGATATAACTATTATAATTATAATGTTTGTTAAGCCTGAAAATGTATCTTGGGTTTAGATCCAAATAGCTTTATTGAATGGCATTAACATTACGAGACAAACAAAATAAGTCCGAAAACTATAATTCTATTATCGTTTGAATCAGATTTGCACGTAGGAACTGGTGAATGTTAACAGTCGTGCTGTATATTTTAAAGCGACGGTCCCTTGCGACAGGTTCGAGTGGTCGCGCACGTTCACGCTGACGGGCACCAGCCGGGTCACCTTCAGCTGGAATATACCGGAAGACGCGCCGGCCGGCGTCTACCGCATGCGCTACAACGGCGCCGCGCGTGGCATCCTCGGCAACATCAACCCCTTCGAGGGCACCACCGACAACTTCACGATAGCCTAATAAACATTATTCGTACGCCCTTACGTACGATTCGGCGTTATCACATTTTGATTAGGAAATGAAAACGTATTATTCATTTAAAAAGTAGGCTGACGACCTGAGGCAGAGATGGTACTGTTGTCGCCTGCCCTTGCTGCTGCTCGTTGCCCTTATATTCCAGGAAAGAAAGTACAAGACGCCGAAATACGTCATAAACTTCAAAGTACGTGTATATAAATTCAAGCAAGTAAGCCAGTAAGCCGAGGTTTTTGTACCTGGGAATACTGCATGGGATCGCAAGCCTTGAGTTATTGTACGAATATTATATGTACTAAGAATTGTCAGATGATTGTGGGCATATCCAGAAGAACATTATAAATACGAGCGCATACAGTAATCTAGACACACGGCAGCGTGCCATGCCAAGTTCAAGAAAAGGAACTGGCTAGCCAGCGCCGAGTGTAATATTATGCGAACCACTTGGTGCCACTTTTGACCCTTCTATTTTGAGTTATAGACGTAATGTAAACACATAAAACTACGTGTGTCTAATTATATCCATAAGCACATCTGAAAGCCCAAATTTCATGAAGCTAGGTCAAACGGTTAATAAAGATATAAAGGTCAAAAAGTCGTTAATTTTAGCATTGACTGATTGACTGACATATAGTACCTAAATCTAACCTACTTCCAGATGACCTAGAAGGATGAAATTTGGAATCCAGCTCGGTAATTATGTGTAAGCGTAAAAAAAAATCTAAAAATAAAAAAATGTTAAAAATAGGAGGGGTCCCCATACAATTTTTTTTTTAATTGTAGCGTTGGAACCGTTACAATGTCACAAGATATTTGAAACTATCGCAATATATGTATTACACAGCTCTACAAAAAAAATTTTTTTTTTGTTGCTCTGGATATTTTAGCCAATTTTGATATTTTTAAGTACCCAGATTACGAATTTATTCATAAAAGTATTGAATGTGCTCTTGTTTTTATGATTATTGCATACCTTATATTTTGATCAATTATCGGCTTGTTAGTAATAATATTTAGTTTTCCAGTCATGATTAGGGTTCTGCGCAGTTTTTTCGCGCATACAAACATCACGTGATCCTCTCTCTCAGGCCCTTTACTCCACAGAACAGCTGAGATCTTAGTTATTTGAATATATTGAAGTATTTACACGTGAATATGTATGTATAAGTTGTCATGTGTCAACACATTGTTTTATTTACTAAAAGTTCATTTAAATATATTTGTTTTGTCTTTTAAAACATGAGTTCATCAGAAAGAAATTGAGAAATTGTTTCAATTACATTTGTAGAAAATTTCCGAAGCTTAGTATGGAAAAGCTGAAAGGTGGAATATTTGATGGTCCCCAAATACGGCAATTAATGAAAGATACCGATTTTATCAAATTTATGACTGTTCCGGAAAGTGATGCTTGGAAAAGTTTTGTGTTGGTAGTCGAAAATTTCCTAGGTAACCATAAAGCACCAAATTATGAAGAAATTGTGCAAAATATGTTGACAAACTTTCAAACATTAAGAGCAAATATGAGTATCAAATTACATTATCTCCGCAATCATCTGGATAAATTTCCGGATAACTTAGGAAATTATAGTGAGGAACAGGGGGAACGGTTCCACCAGGATCTGAAAGTGATGGAAGAAAGGTATCAGGGTCGGTGGGATTGTCACATGATGGCAGATTACTGCTGGTCTTTAAAAAGAGATTGTCCCCTTAAAAATTATAAAAGAAAAGCTCATAAACGGCGTTTTATTGAAATATAAATATGTTTTCGACATTGTTCTCTCTGGTTTTTTCGATGTACCTTTATTTTTCAAAACAAAACTGACATTATAAATATACCTGATATTTTGTTTCATGTTTTCCGATTTTTGTAATGTAAAATGAAAATAAAGCTTAAAAAAAAAACCAGAGCAAATCTTAGAAAATTATTCATAGTTTCATGAATTGTGAGCATAAATATATCCAAAATCGATGTTATATCTAGAGCAACAAAATCACTGTTGTCCAGTGTTATTATATAGCGCAAAAAAAGAAAACCATGCAGTAGAGTTTAATACTTGTTCATAATGTTATTTTGTTCCTATAAATACATATTTGGATTTTGCATAGACTTGGCACTCATTTAGATTTCCATTCTTTTTGAGGCTAAGCCCACAGCCAAGCATAATTTTTGTATTGAACTTGGCTCTCCTTTTTTACAATGTTTTTGGTGAGATAGGATTCACTTGTTTATTAAGATAATGGGATAGCGACTCAATGACTTCAGCAGTGATGTTCGCACACATTAATAATAAAAAAGGGGGCATTCCTCGCGATATTGGCTAAACATGAATTTAATTTTTGTCGTAAAAGAGGGCAGTAATGTAAAGGGCAAGATTTGCGCGTTTGTAGAATGAAAGAAACAGTATTTGAACTTTAAACAAAGAGAAATTTTACACAGAGGATTCGACGTAATGTCCAGATATGTAAATTGAAAAACAAAAAGTAAGACTTTTGATTTATAAATTATAATAATCCGGTGAGTGTTATATATCGAATTGATTGCGCGCAACATACATGAAGTCTTTTATCAGAAAAAAGTTTTTTCGTATTTTATATACAAATTCAAGATTTTTGATTACATTTTATTTGCATTTAATTATATATATTGTACAACGTGTTGCCATTTTGGAGATAGTGACATAATCCCATTGCTGTAGAAATCTTGGACTTCTAATCAAAAAACTGCAACAAGTAGTTTCGGCAGGCCTCTCTTGATGTTGGAACCTAACCTAACCTAACACTACCTAGAGCAGCGGTTCTCAAACTTCTTTGGTGGTGGAACCCTTTTGGAAAGCAAAATACTTGACGGACCCTATAAAAACCCTACAATAAAACAATAGTTATTAAAAATGTATTCTTTGTTAATAAGTATAATAAAAGAATAATGTAACAGTTACTAATTATTACTTACTTTACCACATGGCAAGTAGGTACATTATTAGAAGATATTAAAAAAAAATTTGGTTGCCTGTAAAGTCGGTATACGGGCGAAAGTTTTACGTGACAACGACTTTGAATGGTAAAATCATTTTAATGTGAATATTCATTCGTATAGTAGGAAGAAGGATGAAATAATAGTAACAATTTAAAACATTTATTTATACAAAGAATTATATTTAAAACATTAATTTATACAAAGAATCTCGCACTGAATTTCATATTAACAAAATTTTATTTTTACCTTTACACATACATACGTATTTATATACAATATACATACAATAACTTGCAATACATTTGCAAGCTATGCACTAATTTAGCGCTGAAAGTGCGCGCAGACCGATCATAGTTGAGGGAGAGAGACGCAAGATTCGGCGGGCCTCTCTGTTCGGTGACTCATCGTTACGTTACCGAGCGTTACACTTTTTCAAAGTGACTCCCAGCCGCAACTAATTTAAGACGTTGTCACGTCAAAATTCTAATTAATGGGAGGTATGAAACTGTTTTTTTATTTTTCATCAATTGGTTGGTATCAGGTTTGATAGGAGACAGTTGAAGTCTCATATCAGGTTGGGCGTCCAGTCTATTGCGATATTTTGTTTTCGTGGATGCGTAGGTTGAGAATCCTGTTTCGCACAGATATGTTGTTGGGAACAGGAGAATATTCAGAGCCATTTTGCCAAGCATTAGATAGTCATCACGGATTCTGCATCAAAATCATTGAGAGGCGTCGTTTCGAACAGTGACTCCATACTTGTGCCTGATAACATTTCTAAAAGAGATTCATATATCCCATTTGACATACTTTCGGGCTTTTGCAACTTGGGTAAAAAAAGATTATGAATCCATGACTTAAGTTTCTTTTTTGTATTCTGTTCTTCGAGAAAATACTTTTCAAAAGATGCGCGCATCGAAGTGACATGTTGGACCAATTCTTCAAATACATCATCTTGAAACATTTCTGAGTCGTTATCGCCAACAAACTCACTGAGTGACGTAAAGCTTTCTATTTCTCTCTTACCAACGCAAATAATCCAAAAATCTAATTTTCTTTTGAAGGCAGTTATTTTGTTATAGGTCTGGAACACTGTTGTCTGTTTACCGCAATGATAAATTCAATTCGTACATTTTTTTAAAGATATCCGCCATAAAAGACAATCGGAACAACCAAGTTTTATCATACAAACGGTCTTTCAAATTAAAAGAAGTATCTGCTGAAAGAAACATTTGTAACTCGGCTCTAAGTTCAAATAGCCTTGTTAAAGTTTTACCCCGAGACGGCCATCGCACTTCTGTATGGAGCAGCAATGTTTTATGTTTGCTGCCATAATCTTCACACAATAATGAGAACAATCGGCATTGTAGTGGTCGTGATATGATAAAATTAATTGTTTTTACCGCTTCATCCATAACTAATTTAAATTTGACGCAATTTGCTTCACCGCAAGTGCTTGTCTATGCAGAATACAATGGCTGGAACTACAATTAGGTGCTTTATTTTTTATTCGCGACACTGCTCCTGCTGTTTTACCTGTCATCGCCTTGACCCCATCTGTACAAATGTCAATGCAATCGTTCCAACTGAGATTATTTTCTTCAAAAAATATGTTTATTCTATTAAAAATTTCTTCCCCGGTAGTGTTTGTGGGCAGCGGTGAACACATTAGCATGTTTTCTTCTTTCATATGATGGATATCTCACGATAACCAGCAAGATAGCCAGACCAGCGACATCAGTTGACTCATCCATTTGCAAGGCGAATCGTGTTTTTTGTAGACGTGTAACTAGTTCTTGTTTGACGTAGCTTGCCAGATCATGGATTCGTCGTGAAACAGTATCGTTTGATAGCGGCACAGTAGAAAGATGCTTTGCAGATTTTTCATCGAGCATACATTTAGTTATGTCTAACACACGTGGCTTGATTAAATTCTCAGCGATAGTGTGCGCTTCACCTGCTTTTGCAATGCGATATCTAACTAAATATGATGCCTCCGTGGCCTTTTCATTGATAGTTTGTGTTACATGCATCATATTTTTTGACTTTCCAATAACTGTTCTTTTTTATGAACAAAAAAATCTTTATTTTTGTCTTTAGACTCGGGGTGTACAGTTTTTAAATGTCGGCGCAATTTGGCAGGTGCCGTTGAACTATTAGGAAGCAGTTTACTACATAGCATGCAGAGATGTGAGCCGTTGGAATCAACAAATCCGAAACTGATATATGATTCACCAACTACTTTTTCGTCTTTGAAACCGTGGAGCTTGAATCGTGGCATCATCGTCTGGATCGGTAATTCTGGATTCTCCGCGCGTACTGCTCGTGAACATTCAGCATCATTAGATGTTGCAACATGTTTAACGCCTCTAAGCCAACGTTCCATTTTTCTTTATTAATAAGTAATGTTACACGTCAAGATGGTGGGGTCAAAATAATGCACAATCGTTGCTGCGTATAAGAGACTAAGTTTAGTCCAAAGAAGAATGTACAAAACTGATTCAATCTGAATACAGCAGGCAGTAGAACAATAAACACTAGTTTCATATCACGTTTAAACTCCGAAATTCGCTAGCCAGCTTGTAAGTAGGTAGGTAGGTAGGAACTTATCGTTCCGAACCCTAATCGTCAACTGACTGACAAGGGTCGACGCGCCATCGCCTCTTTTATACTTAGTCCTAGACTCGATCTCGAACATTCTCAAAAATACTCGAGTTGGCACCTTTGATAAACAAAAAGCGGAAATAAAATTGAAATACAAAAAATGCGTTGTAAACAATCTCGACTTTGTTTTTGAAGTTAGAGCCGAAAGTCGCTTGTTCACAACTATAGCGTCTAATTCAGAGGCGGCTTTAATCAAAGGGACTGCGCGCTCACAAATATATGCGCGGCGAGCAGAGTCCAAATGTTCGATCAGAGAGAATGTTTTGATTTTTTCTAAATTCTTGCGGAACCCCTACAGGGGTATCGCAGAACCTTAGGGTTCCGCGGAACACACTTAGAGTATAGCTGACCTATAGAATTCTAAAAGACTGAAAAATGTCAAAATCTGAGGGTGAAAAGTCAGGACTATATAATGAAAGCATTAACACTTCCCAACCAAACTGTCAATATTTGTTGAGTGGCTAAAGATATGTGTGGTCTGGCGTTATTATTGTGAAAAATCACACCCTTTCTGTTAATCAATTTCGGCAGTTTTTCCTGTAATTTTGGCTTGAGTTTCATCAACTGTTGGCAGTAGAATCCGAATTAATGATTTTGCCTGGCGTTAAAAGCTCACGATAAAGCCCTTCCAATCCCACCATAAACGTAGAATCAACTTATTGCGAGCTAATCTGGGTTTCACTGTAGTCTGTGGAGGTTGCTTGCTTTTTAAATATGATCTTTTTCGCACGTTCTAGTTGTAGATAATCTATTATTCATCCAGTGATCAATCAATTCAATTCAATAGAGAATCGCAAATAAGTGTATGTTACGTTCGTTCACGTAACATAACAAAGCTGCTCCTCAATTTTAATTGATGACTGATGTGACAGCGCAATGATTACAAAGGTGTGAGAGATGTTCGCCATTATAACAGCTATCGCATTATTTTGCCTGGCGTCGTCGCTTTGCTTTTTACCAAACGTACAAGTTTAACAAGGATAGCACGATTGCAATCTTGTCTCTTAGTACGTAGATAAAAGCGGCAACATAAATTGGAAAACAATCTTTATTTATTTGTTTAACCTTTGACTATTAGAGATGATCTGTCCACCGAAAATTTACAATAATGTATTTTCGGAACGATCTGCAAGAGGTTAGAAATATCTATGTGGTTTTATTCTTCATAAGTCGTAGCGAAATTGTTTGTTACTTACTTTAAGACCTTAATTAAATATTTAATTTTTTTCAAATTTGGGCACGACCGCACACTGTGCTGTTAGACTTTATATTTTGCTTTTGATCGGTAAACATGTTAACATATATTAACTTTTCCTTGTATATAATACAGTAGTTTTAATTACTGTATTATTAAGTAATTATAGACTTGCTTTCACTCAGGGCTCCGCCCGCGTGAACATCGATTGAATTTTTTTATCTTTTATATTGACCAATAAATACTTTGTCAACCATGACCCCCATGTTGTTTTGTTTCCATTACAGTCCTGACTCTGCTATTAATTCCAGTTCTGTTCAAAATTTACAGAATTCATCCGCATTCTGCCCGCGTGGACATACAAATAATTATTTTATCTTTTATATCGATCAATGACCATGAATCATGATTCCAATCGCAATTCCATTGACTTCCAGACTATACCAGAAAAACCCGTATTCTGACACTGAAAACACAAGTAATGCCGCTAGTTTTAATACTCTAAAAGATCATACTTACGCCCTTGATAATGATGATAATTACGCTGTACCAGTCCTACTTGTGATTCTCATCCCAAACATATGAACTTAAAATTTCTCTTGAACATTGTTATTAATAAACAATGAGCATAAGTGAAGAATCAGTTCTACGATTACGCAATCAAACCCGCGCAGAAAAGCTAGTATCTTTATAAATTATAACCTATATGTTATTCTGTTTTATATGCTATATAATGTAAAATTTCAACAAATTCTGCTTAGTCGTTAAAGCGTGATTGAGTAACAAATGTCCAAACAAAAACTTTTACATTTATAATAATAGTAGGATATAAAAATCGTTAAAAATGTAAACGATAAAGAGATATGTATACTAAGAGTGTGCATTACGTGGAATAGATAAGTTCTGTTGCTGAGACACACTAACTGTTTTTCTACAAAAAAATATTTCTCAGAATTCATAGAAAATAAAAAAAATCCATAATTATGTCTCATCTGATAACATTAATATCTTACACAAATTACTTTAGTATATTGTGATCCCGATCTTTTTGATTTTAATGACTTAACTATACTTGTACTAAAGAACACGAGTGATCAATTTTTTTTGAATCAACGGATATCTCACACATCAGACTTGCACTTTAATTAAGACCTAGAACAAATATTGTCCCTAATAAAATGCGATTCACCCAAAAATAAATAAAAATCGTTTAACAATCGTTGTCATTTTCTAAACTAAATTTATTTGGCATATGCATATTTGTCTACTCAGAAATACCTGATTTTTTTTGCTGGTTTTGGCTAGGCACGTGTCAAAAGCTGTTCTGTATGTATAAAATTTATAGCCATGAGCTTCGTTGCATTGTTCTTTTTTTTTAATTATTGTCAGTAATAATTAATAGACATTTGACAAAACATCCCTTTTTCAAGCAAATGGAAAATTCTATTCTCGTCTAGCAGCATTTGATACTTTCCACTATATTTTTTGACGCAATTTATTAATAAATATTGTTTATAAATTTGGGATATATTTTGCGGTCATTGCTTTATGTCGAGTCATGGGCTGCAATTCTATATTGAGATATATTTATATTATCACAAAATAAAAACTGAAAATTTTAGAGAAACCAGTTAAATAATATTACATTTTTTGTAATCGTTACTGAAATTTAACACTAAAAATAATGTAGTTCTTTTGCTTACTTTAAGCTATCTCCACAGCAATTTTGTTGAAATCACTCAAATTGTATTAAAAGAGTGTTTATTAATGCCACAAGACATAATCACAGAACTATGAGGCACTATAACCATTAGTTCTTTGTAATAATGAAAACAATTTGTGTAAATTTCAGCGCAATCAATTCAACTACATGGATTCGTAGAAATACTCATAGAACCTTAAAAAAATATCAAATATCCCTTATAGGTTCTTAGTTGTCTCTAATCTAAATTTTATTAAAATCAGTTAAATTATAAAGGTTCTCAATAATTCTCATGAAACTAAAAATATATCGGATATTTTTATTGGCTTTCAATTACGTTACTAGTATTTTTTATTAAAATCGGCTAAATTAAAGGGTTCTTGGAATTTCTCACGGAACCCAAAAAATGTATCGAATACACTTTTATTGTTTTTTATTTATCTCCATTCAAAATTTTATTGAAATTGGTTTAATTATAAAGTTTTCTCGTAATTCTCATGGAACCTTAAAAACGTATCGAATATTTTTTATTAGCTTTTATTTAACGCCATACTACATTTTAATCAAATCACCTTAATTAGCTAAAAGAGTTATTAGAAATTCTTGTGGAACCACAAAAAATGTATTGGATATCTTTTTTGGCTTGCATATGCCTCCATTTCTTTTTTTTTTGTAATTGGTTAACTATATGGGTTTTTGGTAATTCACACGAAACCCTAAAGAAGAATCAAACCCTCGATTTGATATTTTTTATTGTAGTTATAATTGTCCTTTGTGGTTTCACCTTCATATGGAATGGTATACATTCTATACCTACTGACTGTTGATGCTACGTTAATCATTATCCTGATCCCGGTTCCCGTTTTTGATTTCAACTTGATCTAGATCCCAATTCCAGTTTCGCTCCCCATTTCTTCATCATCAAATGAAACCTTTGATTGCAATCAAATTTTTCCATTTTAAGTTTTCCTATAATGTCACGCAGGAACTCTAAATATGTATTATTACTATAATTTATATGAAAAGGTATGAAAATATTCTTAGGTGTTTGACCATATTGATAAATAAATATAAAATTGTTGGGCAATGCAGTACTCTCGTGAATTATTTTTTCCCACTATTGTCGTTCCAATTGTTTATTTAACTTTTGACAGATTACGCACGTAAAGTTCTACAATAATTTTCGATACAATGTACTACAGATAATACCGTACTTTATGGACGGGCACCGCCTACTTACTAATGAGCCATTCGTAAAGAATGACCAGAGACTATAAAAACCGTTTATCGTTTTATAAATAAAACATGTATTTAAAATTATTGTTTCCCAATCGGACATTATCACTTTCTTTGTTTTTTCCACTATACTCGTCCAGTTTTCAGGAGTCACATTTTCACACATATTTTCAAGTGAATCCATCATTTTTTTGCGGTGAAAGGAGTTGTATTGTTCCTCGCAGCATATCTTTCAACTTGTGCCCAGATGAGTTCAATTGCATTGTATTGCCAGTGATATGTTCTGCAATATCTGCAATCTGGATAATTTTGAGGACGGTATGCCCATGCTCTGCTACCATTTTTTTAATACGTATCGTTATGGCTGTTTCTTTGTTTTAATATTTTTAGTAGCTCTACTTTCAGTAGAGCTACTAAAAACTCGTCCACCTCCTCGCCATTGTCACGGAGCCAGTTTATGATTTCTGTTAGTCTGCGTCGACATTTTATTAATTTGACGAGAGTGATAGAATGCATTATCAATAAATATTATTGATGACTCTTCGAGTGATGTAAGTATTTCTCTGAACCACTTTTCATACACGGCCGAATTCATCTCCTGTTTTCTGGGATTTGAAAGCTAATAGAGCGTCTGGCACAAATCCTTTCACTGTTCCTGCATGGCAAATTATAAGTCGTTCCCCTTTTCCCATTGGCAATGCGGAAGTGGAGCCAGCAGTGTTGTCAGTCCAAGTTTTTGACAGCGTATGATTCGCATTGAGCCAAGTTTCGTTTGTGAAAGCAACATCCGACCAGTCTTCAATTTTTTGGCTTGTCTTAAAAAGTCGCATCGATACAAAGCAATATCATTGCGTTCCATCAATATTTCATCACAATTTTTGTATCAGAATACAATCCTTTTTATCAAAGATTTTTGATCACGGAACAAACCACTATTTCGTAGAGATTGTACTTTGAATTTGGAATCTCTTTTTTTTTTGGATATAGTCGTATATATGACGACGAATAGTATCAGCGTCAAAACTGTCAATTGCGATCACTTTACAGGGCTGACGCCTTTTCTTAGGTGTAGACAGCTTGTCCTGTTCCATGCCACTGCTGCCGAACCCTTCTTTTGTTACTTTTGCCACTGTTGGAGCACAAATACCTAATGCTGCTGCAACACGGTCTCTAACTTGAGTTACTGGTATAAGAGGTCCACCATTACGACTTTTCTTTTCAAAGTATTCACAAAGTTGCAATACAAACTCCATTTTGACAGTAATGAAGGGAGGAATGATACGCTCAACTCAACCAAACGTAAGAATTCACAAGAAAATCAATACGGAGGAATAGTCAACTCGACGTATGAAAAATGTGGATTAACATTAAGCGAATGGAAAATGCAGTGACTACCACTGGCATCTCATTGTGAGTGACAACAAAATGGCGTCGCCGCCGCGTCTAATGTTGCCGTTTCATAATCATCAAAATTACTAAAATTCCGTGAGAAGGGATAAAAATGTTAACTTAAAATAAATTGTTAATTTTATATTTAAAGTAACTTAACACCTGTGAATATTTATAAAAAATGCAAAATGTTTAGCAAAAATAAATTCATATTTTATTGTGTTAATATGTTAAATCGATTAAAACTTCTTCATGAATGAAATCGATTGATAAAAGAAATCGAATAAACGATTGGACGGCTATAATTTTTCCTAACCTAAAGGGTGTGGCCTATTCATGAAGCCACTCCTTTCTGAAAAATCCGCCAATTGCAGAACATTTACATGTGTATTTGTGTTTAATAGCACAAAACCAAACCTAATTATACGATAATTTTACAATAAATTGTGCTTTTACATGTAAAACTAAGAAATGGCTTTCTGTGTAACTGGATTTGTCTGACTGCAAATTAACTACTGGGACAAAATTTAATATTTTTCAGTAATACTTCCAAACAGCGCTGTCTCTCGACAGTAGCTTTTTGTAATCGTTTCAAATCACCTTAGTTGAAGATGACGTTTTGAAATATATATGTATAAATTAGCTCCTTAAAATAGGTTTTAATATCTAAATTACAAATATTTATACAAAATAAAAAATATAATAAATTTTTTAATATTACCCATTATAATAGGATAAGATACGCGGAAAATAAATTGAAAACAAAACTATATTCTAAAGGGAATTTCTACTTTTTGAAACAACAAAGGTTTCTATAATTTACAAAAGTCCAGTTTCGTTACTTACCCTGAATTACTATAAACTTAAAATATATTTACAATTTAATATAATCGCAATAAGAACGATTCGGTAACTTTTATTAAAATATGTAAACGTCTAAATGTCTAAACATCTTAGAAAAACAAGGTGAGATATTAATTAATCCATAAAGATTAGAAATCCCACTCCGTAGACTTCTCTATGTCCATCTGAGATAGTTTTTCTTCTAGAAGTAAAGCGGAAATGTCATCTGAAAAAAATATGGTGTCTTTTTAACAAACCTTGATAATGCTAATTATCGGGGTGGTTACTCTAACTTTTACAATTATTTGTTTCTTTCCCTTTGGAAAGAAACAAATAATTGTATAAAAAAGTTAAAATGACAGCATGTGAATGTTCATTTCGCTATCGCTCTGCTCAATACGCCCGTCAAATGTACAACCCAATGCAAAGTTATGCTCATTTTATGTAAAACACAATATGCAGCAATATGTAATTTAGTAAACAACATCTGCATTCACTATAACTCAAGTCATTTTGTAATACATGTTACTTTTTTAATGCGCTTAACAAAGATAATTGTAAAACAGCGATCGATAACATTTTGGCATACAAGGATCACATAGTGGCAGTGAGGTCGGTTCATAATTTTTATAATAAGTATCTATCTCTTAGATTCTAAAAATGGAACTCTTTGTCAAACTTGTTGCGTATGTTGCATTCATCTGTCATTTGTTTTTACAATAACATATGAATGCAAAAAGAAAAACAATACGTCAACATGAATTTAATGTGAAAAAGGTTTCGTGCAATGATTTTCTATGACTTTCGTTGCCACTTAAGCCAATAAGAAAATTATAACAGATCTCTGTTGGCCTTTCATCATGAAGCTCCATGTCATGCTGTTTATAACTGGTGGAACGAAATCAAACATAGTCGCATTAATCTGACTGACGACCTGCGTGAGGGACGTTTTTCTGCGGCGATGACCGAAGACAACACCAATGCTGTGCGCATCACTATACAAGACCGACAAGAGAGTGACCTACAAGCCTAGGCAACGGCACAAACATTTAGCGGTCAGGAAGCTTTGTACTCGGTGGATACCTCATAATTTGACCGAAGCTCAAAAATTTCGTTGTGTTAATTGGTGCCGTGAAATGATGCAACGATTTACCAGTAGTGAATCAAATTCTGTATACGACATAATCATACGTGACGAAAACTGGATGCACTGTAACGATTTCGAAATCAAAAGACAGTCTGCTTCATGGGTGTTTTGTTTCGAGGAGTTGCGTACTAAAGTCAAACGAGGTCAAATAGTCGGAAAAAATAATATAATAAGTACTTTATATTATCATAATAATTTGATTGAGTTTTAAGTAGTCTAATATCTTTCATTTCATTTTACTAAGAGAACTTTAAAAATATTTTGATCATTATTTGTTATTGTATGTGTATGGGTATGTGTTGAGTTAAATTTGAAGTGAGTAAGTACCTAGCTACCTTCTTGCGTGGTAAACACAGATTGTATCTACATATTGATGAGTAGAAAAAGTAAGTTAATTAGTAAGTTGTAGGAGTATATGAAATTATTTTTTTTCTTTTTAGTGCATACTAATTTATTTTGGAATAGATCTTTTTTGAAGTCAATTTTTTTTTATTAAAATTTTTGTTTATTTCTGATTTAGTTTACAGTGGCAATCATAAAGTCGATTATTTCTTCCCATGGCAAAACTTTGCAATATCAAAAAAATAATCGGATATCGCCTCCTATCTCTGTTTGTTTAGTTTTAATACTATCTATTTGGTCTTTATTTTATCCACCTGTGTTTTTGCCTCCGTCGCTTTAACGATTTTTGCCATAGTATTGCATTGATACCATGATTTCTTCTAAGCTACGAAATAAATTTTCTCTAGTAGTCGTACCTTTCAAACTAAATAACTGTTCCCAAGAACAAATATTGAAAGCTGGGCAGTAATTGAAACTATCACTTTTACCGGTGGCCTAAGAGAATAATTAATTAAAATAAATTGCTGCAAATTTTCCTGGAGTTATTCTAATAAATTATCGCTCATATCTTCAGTGCACCGGGAGTATGTTCTTACAAATATACTTACATCATGAAATTTTTTTCGACCTGGGCACACCTCAACTAAAATAAAATTGGCGTACCTTAATAACTTAAAGCACATTGATTCTATATTTCACTGTCAGTAAAGGGTCGCTTAGACTTCAAAATTATTTCTGTTGTACTTAAACTCGCACGTACACTCGACTAATTACATTGAACTTGAATCTTAATCAAATCAAAAATATCTTTATTTCTTAGGTAATGAAATTACACTTGAAATATGTCATTATTAAATTCTCTTCGACATTACCACTCATTCCAGAGACATTAAAGACACTTTGTTGGCTCTTTACTGAAGATTTAAGTGCCGCAATATATCTTATTAAATAGGCAATTCTGGCATTACAAGTCGGTGCATTTCCCTAAATACATCGCTTATCCTAATTTGCCATGAGGTAGTTCGTTGTTGATGATGTTCAGTTAATAGAAACTGAAACTATCTACTGCTAAATAAGAAATATAGGAAAAATAGGCAATTCTGGGAACTTAAAAAAGTGATCCTCAGAAAAGAGGGCCATTTTCAAGTTATTTTTAACATAGGTGTGTCGTTAGTAGTCCCAAAACTTAATTTCGTTATATCCATTCATGTAATGCATATTCTTACCTCAAAAACTGCACTCAGGCATTTTATTATGGCCAATCAATATTTGTGCAACTTAACTCCTGCATCATAAATATAAACACGCATTCATTATTTTTTTGGGTGGGCGTCAAAAGAGATGTAGTATTCTGGCCATTTATTCTTCTACATCTAAATTCACAATACAGAACCATGAAATGGATGAGAGTATTGTCTCAACGTGATACGAATTCCACCAAAATACCTTTACACGCTCTTACCACCTGTTTGATCAGATTTATTTTCTGATGTGTCTGTAGACTACGACAAGTATTGGTTTTTTTACTGGTCTGTTTGACAAATAAAAAACTTCATTTCATGAGTATTAGTTCTATGTATATAGCGTAGTGCAACCAATTGAAAGTAATTTGTTTCATGAATATGGTAATGACTTATCTTTTATAATTTGTTTGATATATAACACTAATTAAATATAAAACTAAATAAATATTAGAGAAGGGTCTTTTTAAGTATACAAAATGGACGAGGTTGCAAGAAAAAATTGTATATCGAAAAAACAAGAGAAGTAAGCAAATATAGTACCATGTGGATGTCTGCGGCCTCTACCAACTCTTCTGGGAAATAGGCATGAGGTTATAAAAAAGGAAAACAATAGGATGACACACAAGTATAAAAGTTTTTTCTAAAAATTATGAAAACAGTACTTTTGAAATTGATTCAAAGAACAACTTTTCATAGCATCTTGAACAATAACAGGACAGTATAAGTAATGAATAACGCGTGTCATTGGCTTTGATTTCGTGCAAATACCACCGCTCTGTGGATAACAAAGTGTAAAATTTAGGGTTACTACATAATTAATTAAACAGTCACATTATTTACTGAAAAAAAAGTTTTGATATACAAGAAAGTACCAATGGGATGTATAATGTTAATTTTCAATTAGTGCATTTCCTATAAAGTATTCAATGGCCTGTTGTGTGAGGATATCCTGTTGTTTGACGAGAAATTAAAACGCTTCCCTGTAACGCATTAACATTAACATAAAATATAAAAAATCTTAATAATTATGTAAATTTTTCGGAGCAGTTCTATTTAGTACCAAAGGTCATTTCTCTAATTTTATTTATTTTATTTTATATACACAAGTGGATTTCACGAGTCAGACATCAATTATGATTACTAAATTAAGTTAAAAAAACCAAAATAAATAAACTTATTAGAAAATAATATAAAAAAAGTAAATTGCACAAATGAAACTAAAAATTTTATAACTTCATTTTAATTTTCAAGGGTCGGATAGTGATTGCTGGTTGCTAGTTTAGTATGGAACTTTTATGACAACGTGCTATAAAATGCATAAAACAAGTCAATGGTTGCCAGTACTACTAGGTTTGTGATAAACTAATGCAAAAGACAAAAAATGCAATTTGTTTTGAAAAAATTGTGTCATAATGTAATTAAGACATTTTTTAAAATATGTCCTAAAAGTTTCTTTCAATAGATGGGTGTTAATAACTTAAGTAATTTTAAAAATCACTAAATAATAAATAATACCATAGAACTTTGATAATTAATTTCTTTAAATCCGTGGGTATAGATTACATACTCCATGCATTTTGGTCAATATTTCTGGTCTTTCATAATTATTACTTTTTGTTTAGTTTGAAATAAGGTATTTAGTGGATCTTGTCAAAAAAATATCATTTTTTCTGATTTATAGATAATTTTTTTAAATGAGTGATATCTCCCAATATTTTATCTTTTGTAATACATGATGCAACACATTGCAAACGATAGTACATATAAATATAAAAGAACTAGTCCCGTGGGCTCATTGCGCATACGCATACGTCAGTAACAGCTGCCGATCGCCATTCTTAACGAGCACTATGCAGGCATATTCATGTCACAACACGCCAAAGTCAGACAATGAAAAATAAACTATTCTCTCATTTACTAAATTTGATAGCAAAATATTTACAGTTTGTTTGCTCATTACGCGAATATTAATAAAATTACGACGATGGCGGAAACAATAATAAGGAGAGCAGGAGAGATAGCTCTTAGGAAAAGGTCTTTAACGTATGTGTATATCCACGCTGACGAAACTACGTTTAATAATTTGGATCTAAATGGTCCTAAGATTAAGGCACAAGTAGTGTCACAAAAAAGAAGCCTGCGGGTAACAGAATCAAATTTATATAGTAGTTTGTAAGGTAATTGGATATTGGGCATGTATGATCAGTGGTGATTTACGTTTCATCTTTCATAGGACTGATTGTGAATTGTGGACAACACAGGAAAAGTGGTTAAATAACAGTTACATCAATCGTTATTATGTTTCACACTCACAGCATGATTGTGACTGATAGACGTGAAGACAGGCACAGAAACAATATTAATGTTATCGTTTTCCATTTTGCTGGTAACAAGTAAAACGTGAAAATACAGTTTTAAGTTGATTGAGTGATAGAAAAAAATCAAAGATTACCAGGTTGAGGTTTGATAGGTCTGACTCTGCCGATAAGGCTGGGCAAGAAATCACTTTTCCTGATTTGTTTAAAGAATGAATGCGACAGAAGCTGGGATGCCGGCGGCCTTTTCTCAGGGTCTCTGAAAATTGATCATAATAGTTTTGTAATACAAAAAATATATGAACATAACAAACCAACTATAGTAAAAAGGGCATAAAAGAACTGTGAGCTGAATATTTGGACTTTTGATATGAAACATCTATGCGCACGCTCTGGGGGTAAGACCGGGGCATGACGCTCTATCACGCCGTCATGTCCCTACTCCAGTTGCCGCTCTCTACTCTTAGGCGTATACTTGGTGCATACACTTTACGCTTTGTTGTTGGTGCATACACTATATATTTTGTATATATTACAATAAGAAGAACAAGAAAAACATATTTATTTTATTAATATAACTCTAAATTTTTAATTTACATCATATTAATTTATCGGTGTCCTTTAATTATAAACTCTTTCATTAATCATCAATTTGGATGTTTCACGTCTGTCAGGTGTCCCGTGTCGGACTCCAGTTTTTTAATTAGTGTTCAAATCTGAGCTTCTGTACATTCAAAAAAAGTAATTTTACACTTGTTGATATAATAATGACCATTGATATGACTAGAGCAATGCAAAATCGTATAGAGGTGTTTACTTGTTAAGGCAGAGTTCGGTGAAGTGATGAAAGTGGTCGGAAAAGGTACGGAGTGCAAAGGCGCGCTCCGCGTGGGCGGTGGCGCTGCCGCCGTCGCCCACGCGCTCCTCGTCCGGCCCGTACAGTCCTGCAACGAAGATTGGAAGTAACGTAAGAGCACTTTAAGTTCACACCGATAACTATTGAAGTCTTTCTAAATCAACTGAAGTTCAATTTGGGGAATCTCAGACGTGTTTTGGATATTTAATAAAAGTTTTGAAAAATTATTATATTACGTTTAAATGTGACCCATTCACAGCCAATCTAATGAAGGATTGAATGACTGAGAAAAGCTCAAAATAAATATTATTCAATTATTTCATTTATATAATCTATACATCAAATCGACTTATTCTACATTAAAAGAGATTTGTTTATTTTAATCGAAGCGAATTATGGACTTATTAAAATGACACTACATTTTGCTCAGAAGCTGTCATAATTTCTAATTTACGAGAGAAATTTATATTAAATGGTAAACACGGATATTAATTTTGAGGTACAATCTACATGGGTAGATTCCAAAAATTTTATACATTCTGTGCTGAATACTGGTCACGCCATCGGGGTCCTTAATGCATTATGGTGATACGATTTTTAAATTAGCACTTCATTCGATGCGTAATTTTCTTGAAATAATTCTATAGCGGTTTTGAGGCTTTCGTGTACATGTCGGCGTCAAATTAGAGTTATCCTCTCGGTCCATGAAAAAATGAAAATTTGCTCACAAGTAAACAATTTAAGAAAAAGAAAACAACTTTACGCGACTACAATCGGAAAAAACTGAGAAATTTTTCATCACCAGTGATCAATCTTTTCAAAAACGGTTCGGTTTCATTACGTTTCTGTGGTAACCCACAATAATAATTTTATTGGTTTTTATGTGATTGCAACCTCGATTCTCCTCTTCCGTCGTGGATCCGTAACGCGTGCTAGCTGTGTAATATCAAATGTGAATAAAGTATGGAAACCTAATTTAAGGTCTTTCGTCCACGTCTAAACGAAGAGATAAACTCTCTGCGGATAGGTGAATTTATATTCATCAAGTGGTAAATAAAAAAAAAACCACAATTAGGCAACCAGTTTTGCGAAGGAAGAGCTGGTAGACGCCATTTTTAGTAAGCATTGCAGATCCTTTATACAAATGCTTGAAGACAGATAATTTTCATTGGGATAGTGCTTGTGATGAATCATTTAATAAGATTAAAAATGCTCTGACTAATATTAAACCATTACCACATTACGACCCAAATGAAACACTTAACTTGCGATGCTTCAGATGCAAGTGTAGCTGCAGATTTATTCTAATACAAATGCTAAAGGGATAGTAAAACCCATAGCTTATGCAAGTAAAATTTTAACAGACACATAGAAAAAATACTGAACCATCGAAAATAGGGTTTAGCTATAAGGTAACACAAAATTTTATGAGTATGTTTTTGGTGACACTTTATTCTTGAGACACATAACCAAGCACTAGTTAACATATTTGGACCTAAAAAATGAATACCCAAAATGAATGCAAAGAGATTGCAACACTGGGCACTTTTTCTATCATCTTTCCATTACACTATACGACATATACCTTTATACCATATACCTTTAGAAGGTATATGTCGTAGGTAGAAATCCAGCTGATTACTTATCAAGAACACCCATAAACAATAAATTAAATGATATAAATACGCCATTATGTGAAAGTAATGTAAACAGCTTTTAAAAATTTCATAACTGTATATAATTGTCATTATAATTGGAAAAAAATTAAAGATGAAACTAAAAATGACAAAATTTTGTCTACTATAATTAGATTTTGTACAGATGGGTGGCCAATAAAAAATACACCATATTTTAATCGTAAATTTGAATTATCTGTTGATCAGCGTTGCCTCCTCTGGGGTTATCGTATTATTATTCCATCTAGTCTATATGAGTATGTATTTAAATTATCACATTCAAACTACCTTGGCATAGCAATAATGAAATAAAATTGCCCGTTCATATTTTTGGTGGCTCAACATCGATAGGGAAATAGAAGAAATCACTAAAACTTGTGTAATCTGCTTGCAAAATATGAAATCTGGTAATCCAGTACTGTTGACTCCACGACAACCACCACCAAGTGCCTGGAGCAGAATACACGCTGACTTTGTTGGTCCATTCCAATGTTAAAATGTTCACAACAATTAGATACTACCAAGAAATAATAATGTATACACATTTTAACTGTTATTTCATTCTTTTCCTTTTATTGTAATAAGTTTGTTCTTCTTTTTAATTACTAATGAGGACAGAGTAATATATCTAAAATACTAGTTTAGTTTAGTCAAAATTAATGATGTTCACACCTTCTTTTTATTTGTACATACAAATAACTAAGAGAGGAGAAGGAAAGTATTACGTTTATTATTTGTTTAAGATAAAAAGTATAAAACAATATACTGCTACATATTATTATCGATATAAGTATGTAGTTTTTCTTCTTTTGATATTTGTTTTTGTTTTTGCTGTTAGATGTCTAAATTTTAAGTGGAGAATAGTGTGGTTACTCATAATAATTTTATTGGTTTTTGTGATTGCAACCTCGATCCCCCTCTTCCGTCGTGCACCTGTAAAGTGTGCTAGCTGTGTGTAAGGTTAGATGTGAATTAAGTGTGGAATCTAATTTAACGTCTTTCACTGACGTCTAAACGAAGAGAAATAAACTCCCTGCGGATAGGTGAATTTATATTCATCAAGTGGTAAATAAAATATATCACAGTTTCAATAGAGAATCGCAAATGAGTACACGATCCATTGGATTTCTTTCCGTGAGCTCGCGTGAGACACAAGTATCGAGCTTCTTTGTATATGGAATATTTTTCAAATGGATCAAAACTATTTTGTGGACAATCCCTAGCACTGCAGTTATATCGTAAGAACTAATATGCCAATCTTCCTCTACTTTTTCCAAAATGGCATCGACTTCACGCGTAACAGGTCGAGCATAGCGAGGTTTAGCTTTGACCTTGAAACTACCGGACTGAAAACGCTTGAACCAGTTCCATGCTACTATTACAGATACTGTTTTAAGTCTACAAACGCTACAATTTTTTTTGCGGATTGTGTCGAATTTTTTCCTTTTTTGTATGAAAATTTCAAAATATATTGAATTTCTACCTTATTGATATTGCTGAAATTCTGAGTATACGAGGGCTTCTATTTATGTGTCCGGAATATCAAAAATAAACAAATACCTATCATTTGATATGCTTTTATTACTTTTCAAAATATTCTCCATGGCGATCGATGCACTTTTGCATACGCTGAAACTAATTTTTATAGCACTTTTTTCATTTTGATTGAGGTATCTTCCAAACGTACATTTTGAAAGCATCAATGGTTTCCTCGTGGCTCGAAAAATATTGACCCTGTAATTTATTTTTCATGCTTGGGAATAAATAGAAATCGTTGGGTGCCAAATCGGGGCTGTATGGCGGACGACCTATCAATTAGATCTTTTGATCTTCCAATGACAGAATAGTTTTGACCGACATGTGATGACTAGCATTGTCATCATGAAGAATGTTTCTGCGTTGTCGGTTGTTTTTTCTTATTTCTTCAAAGACCTCTGGTAAACAAATGGTCGTGCACCACTCTGAAGAATTAAGCGTTTTAAAATTCTCTAGTGGCACTGTAACCACATGTCCATTTATACCAACAAAAAAAACACGCAACCATTTGCTTTAAAGGGCTTTTGGCACGAATCACTTGTGTTGGGTTCGGCTTATCTTGGAACACCTACACCGTTGACTGTTTAGTTTCGGGGTCATACGAATAGGTCCAAGATTCGTCACCTGTATAGATATTAAAAACAGCTTTTCACGCATCATAATTGTATTTTTTTTTAATTTTTCTACACCAATCGACACGAACCTGTTTTTGATTAATATACAAGTTGTGCGGAATGCAACGCGAACAAATTTGTTTTACAGCCCAATTTTCGTGTAACATCATATCCAGCGAAGTTTTTATCTCGCGATATGTAACATGACGATTTGGCATTATTAATTCTTGCACAGAATCGATATTTTGTGGTACAACAACCTATTTAAGGCAACCTTCTTTAAATTCGTCCATGAGCATATACTGCCCATGATTAAACTCACTAAACCAGTAACACAAAGGTTTTCGATGGTGCTTTATCTACAAGAGTTGAAGTGACTTGATCGATGCACTGTGTTTGAGCTAGCCCACGCCGAAAATCGTAATAAATCATCGCACTAAAATTTTCACGAGTTAAGGGAGCGTCCATAAACTACGTAGCTCGACCAAGGGGAGGATAAGCTTAAGCGCTACGCTGAGGCACGTAATAGGGGAGGGAGTCGAGAGCAAAGCTACATGGTTTTCTTCAGATGAAAATTTTGTTGAATAAGATAATTTGAGTGACCCCCCCCCCGATGTTAATTTAACAAGAGGAATCAAATAATTAAATACATTATTTGAAAAAAAATAAACTGTTAATAAATTAATTTATTATTAATTATTTTATTTTATAAATAAATTAATGTATCGTGAAAAAAACCACGGTCCATTGGGTTGGGGGGGGGGGGGGGTCATAGAAAAGGCTACGTGAGGCCACATGGGGAGGGAGGAGTCCTAGAGAGACTAAAATATGACCACGTGGTTTATGGACGTTCCCTAAAACCACGGCGATAAAGACATGCAATATTTAAAATGACGACACAATGGTAAAACAATTAACAGTTACAAAAAACAAACGGTATTCTACAGCCAAGGAGTTCCATTTTTAAATGTAATTACTTTTTAAATACTGTTCTGTATGTGGCCAGTTTAGGATACATAAATAGCAGCCCTCGTACGTGTCTTGTATAAGCCGTTAATTAGTTTCGTAGTTAAATGATAAAAATACATATTACTTGGCAGTCCACATGTAACAGAAACTGAAAAAAATTTTTTTTAGCAAACATCAACGTGTGGCATATATTTCGACAGTTCTATTAAAAACATTAAAGTCTCTCAGCAATTTTTTTGAGTAATTGGGTATTTTCGGAAATAATTGCATCGAAAGTAGCAGAAATTGTGTCCACCCCCGTTATTTTATAAATCTATGTCCAATAAATATAAAAAAAATTACGAAGGTAACGCTTAATTAATACTTTCAACGAAAATTATTTAGAACATAATCGTTTTCGAGTTATTGTCGAAAAATTTCGTTTCTCAATAAAATGACGTAAGTGCTATGAACATACGCTCTTTTGCTGGTGCACCTTAGTTTATTAGTGTAAACTAAGGTTTAAGAGTAATAGTTTACATACCTACTTGTTTCTTTAGTCATAGACGACTAAACTGCTTATACTATTATGTGCGGGAAACATGGAAAAAAAGTGTAACAACGTAGTTTTTTTATCTGTAATGCATTTCTTTGTAGTAAAGGCTTCGGAACGCTACACTGAGCATAGTCCGACATGCTCTTTGGCGGTTTTTTAAAATGTCGTCTTCTCAAGTAAACTCTTTTTAGGTTGTACTGTTTGTTATCTACAAACTAGTTTGTAGATAACAAACAGTACAACTAAAGAAAATTTACTGCAACTTCTTATTTATACAATACGAGAAAACTTTTCCTCAACCTTGAATGTGTATCTGCGTGAAAAATCTGCAAAAACATTTTATTATTATATTTAGCACGAAAGCGATCAACGCTTACCTTTGGTAGACGCCAGGGCATCCTCGTCGGCGTCCACGAGAGAGGACGAGAACGTGGTGGCGTCTAGGATCTGCGGGCGGTTCCCGCGTACCTTTTCGGTGAACATGAGGGTGGTGGGTACGTCGCTGAAAGGTATGGCGCCGTTGGCCAGCTCGCATGCCAGCACGCCCGTCGAGTACAGGTCGGACCGCTCGTCGTATCCCTTTAAATTCTGAAATCATTCGTATTTACTAGTTTCGGTCCGTACGACCATGACGCATAAATTATAACGCTTCTCCGTTTCTTACATAAAATCGTGTGCCGAATACAATAGCATAATCGCTCTTAATCACTATCGATCAAGTGTCGGTTCTGGTTTCAATCTCGTTTCCGCTTCGATCCCGGTTGTTTCGGTACCAAATAAGTTTCGATATCGGTTTCCATTTCAGCTTCAATTCCCGTTATAATTTTGACAGAATTTTAATTGCGGTCTTGATTCCCAGACCTTGTATAATTTAAAACGGTACAATTTTTAACTCATCTAACTTTTTTCTGTTTTGCTTATTGCTATTTTTCCCATACAGCATTAATATGTTGTTATAGTTGTGTGATTTTATTATATTTTCTAGAGCTGTTGTCCTATCTTTTATCCAGTAATTGTTTTTTCTTTCTTCAGTTCTTTTGGTAAAATCGTAACATATGTACATATATACAAAAAAGATAACTTGGGAAGAAACCGGTCACTGAGTGAATAGTATGATTATATTTATTTACACATTCATAAGCTATTGTAGTCCAGGTTCTTTCTACATTAACTTTGCGTCGTATTTTGTTCACTGTAATGTTTAGTCTCTCATTTAGGCTACTAATGGCGCTGCAGTGAACACCAGAGGTATCTGTTTTTCCTCAAAGAATCTCTTGAATTACTTCGAATTTACATCGGGATATTGCAATGATCGTGGAGAATCATCTTTATATTTTCTGTTTCTGATATGTTTGTAACCAGTTTAATAAAATCATTTGCACTTAAGTTTTTCATGATAGGGGTAAATGCGTATCTTGTAAAGTAATCTACTAATAAGTGTAGGTACTGCTTTGTACACCTTGAATCTCCACAACCTTCTATTGAATCTATAGAGATTATTTCAAATGGCCTTGTGGCTGGACCCAGGTGTGACATAAATCCAATTTTATCCCGATCTCTTGATTTATTTTACACAACTCTCACAATTTCTACATATTTGCTGTTGAGTTTCTAGCTATGTATAGTGGACTAAATGTTTTTGCATCTGTTGAATGTCAACATGATAAAGATTTTTATGTATATTTCTTATAAGTTTTGTGCTTAATTCTTCTGACAGAATTATTTATTCTTTATTTGAGTTTTCTATAATAAGTATATATTTTGCTTACCATCATTCTTCCTTTATTCTTTTGTATTCCTTAATTTTTTTTTGATCCATTAAAATATCTTCCAGATTAATTAAGTTTACGATCTTTATTTTCATTAGATTCTAATACCGGATTTCTGCTAAGACAATCTGGTTCCAAATTATCTTTTTCTGGGGGGTATTTTACATTAAAATCGTATCGTAACAGACACTACATCAAGTCATCTAGTTCTTCGTCAGTTCTCGACTTCCAAACTCATATTCTCTAAGTGGCCTATGGTTAGAATGAACTGTAAATGATTTGGCTATTCACCAGTAGTGCCAGTACCTATCGTACCGCTTCTTTAATGGCCAAACACTTCAAGGAGATGACTTTTTTCTGTTTTTGGGCTACTATTAATTTTTTTGAAAAGTAAGATATTGGTTTTTTTCCATCTTGCTGCGTCTGTTTCAAAATTGCTCCAATTCCCTCTTTAGAAGCGACTACATAATTTTTTTATTGGTAAATCTTTAACATAAATTTCCAAAACTGGTTGAGACCACATTTTTTTTTAATTTTCAAGACGCTTTTCTTGGCATTCGTAAATTTCTTATTTTTTCTAAGCAAGTTATACAGTGGATCAGTATTATTGTGCTTTTTGGAATGTGTTCATGATAATAATTTATTTTTCTTAGAAACTATCTGATTTTTCTGTAGTTTTGGAGCGGAAAAATTTCTTATTTAAATTAAGTTAAGGTTAGGTTAAATACTTCACAAAATTGTCAATTTTTCAAGATATATCTTATAAAAAATAGGTTAACCCTGTAGGCCAACCCTGAAACTTCCCGCTATTTTCGAGTTCAAAACACTCGAAAATATACGGGATTTGTCGCGATTTTTTGAGTAAAAAAATGGTTCGTATCGATTTTTTTCGAGAACGATTTCTCGCAAACGAATCAACCGATTTTGACCAGGTTTGCGGCAATCGAATTGTTTTTAATAGGTTAAGAGCTGATTAGATTTTGGAATCGATCGGTCAAGCCATTTTAAAATTATTTTGAAAAAAACTACTTTAAAAAAATTTTTCTTCTTAGTTTTTTGCAAATTTCTCAAAATCTACCAGTCCAAATGGACCCAAACTTTCAGGAAATCTAAGTTTGGTGAAACTCTTTGGAACACCGTTTAGTGGGCTCGATTCAGTCAAGCCGTTTAAAAGTTATAAGAGGTTTACACACGCATACACACACACGCACGCACGCACACACACACATACATACGAACATCATCTGAGGGATGATCAGGGAAACTTCCTAGACCCTCAGAACGTCGAGATCTGATGAGAACTCGATTTTTGCAAAAGGGGTGAAACCAATAACTTCCCGAAAATTTTAGAAAAGTTTCAATTTTCTTAGCGGGAAGTTAAAAACGTAGAAAAAACAATTTACTTTACAGCTATGAATACCGCAAATACATCTCCCTATTTAAACATAATAATAACATACTAATTGTCATGGTGATTAGTTGAACGGTATAGAAGTTGCTATGCTGTAGCGCCACCTGCAGAGGCGGATCTACTTAAGGGCTTTTTGGGCTGCAGCCCAGGGCCCTGTGGATACAAAGAACCCCCAGCCCCCATTGAACACAATAGACGATACTTGTGAAGTAAAAAGAGTATCGAAAATTAAAAAAAACTATCATAAGATTGGCAACCCTTAAATTAATTAACCCGTGTTCGCGTCTATCGAACAGGACAGGGAATTCCCAATCGCTTTTTTTGGTCGATGTATTTTCGATCGTGCGTGTGCGTTTATTGCGGGGAATCGGCAAAATATAGAAAGATTGCTTTACAATTTATATAACACAACTATATATAACAAGTCAATTTCTTACAATAATGTCGTATAGTTGCTGTTTGTATACACAGAAAACAATATTAAATAAATAAAATATTTTAATGTCCCTTTTTTTTACATACCGTATATAGACTGATCATTAAAAATTAAGTTTTTTTTGCGACGCTCCCTACGAAGCTTCCTTTTGTTTAAAAGACATTACGAATTTTTTTTTCTAAACAACACGTACCTTAAGACGATCGAAGTTGATTTTTTAGCAAAATCATGTTGTTTTTGTATATTTCTCCTGACAACTACTATTTTATCTAAAATTTAAACAATTCTGCAACCCAAATAAATAAAAACCAAAAAGAAGATGAAATTTCAAATTTTTTTTCACATGATGCTTTCTTTCGTATTTTTAATATTTTTGCTTCTATAATTATCTAAGGTTTGAATAATGAATTAATTTCACATCTCGCATTAATTTCACATTACATAAACATCGTTCACAACTGACAAGTTAGTCATGGTTTCCAAACAGTCCTGATGATTGGTATCTTCTTAATAGTTTTCATATTTTTTTTCATCCAGCTCATATTTAGGTCAAATTAAGAAAGGAAATTGATAGAATACACTTTAACAAACTGTTTTAATCCTTATTCCAATGATTTTGAAATATCGAAGCGAGCTTTCCTAGAAATTCTTATTTGACTGTTGTCTGATGAATCAAGTTTCTCTGTATTGTGTGATGGTTTGACAATTTTTTACCATTTTTTCTTTTTTGTTTGTGTAACTGTAGTATATAAAAAAAAGATATCTCTAAAAACGATTTTACCTAAAACTACTTAGATTGTCTTGAGGCATGTCTGGTTTTGAATAAAAAAAATCCTAGTGTTTTCTTATTAAAAAGAAGCTTTTTAGGGGACGCCATAAGAAATTTAGTTTTTGACGATCAGTACATCACTATTGCAAACAGTTTCTTGACAAAATGACAATTAGCTGAATAATTAATAGGCCCCTAAGTATTATTAGCCCAGGGCCCCAAAAATTCAAGATCCGCTCTTGGCCACCTGGTGTCGAATTAAAATAAAGGAGATAGCGCTAAAACCATTTCTAAATATACATACATACTAGGGGCGACGGCTTCTAAGAACTCGATTCTTATCGGCTTCCCTTTCATAAAATATTTAATATGCATATGGATTGGATTTGGAGAAAAATGGATTTTCCAAAATCCAATCCAAATTCTTCCAAATTCCATCCAAAATATGTCACTGGCAAAAGCTAGTCATTACTGTACATATTTTTTAACTTAGAAAGATCTTTGTTACAAGTGTATCATTCCTTAATATACAGTTTCATGAACAAATATTACATATTTTATATTTTCATGAACTTATTCGTAGTAATACCTGTTCTAGGAGTTCGGGGCTGAGCCAGATGAGATTAGAGTTGTCATGGTTAGGAGGGGGCAGGTCATGTAGACGGCGCTGGCGGCGGCCGCGCGTTTGCAGGGGTGCAGCGCTGCGCAGCCCGCACACCCGCACGCCGCCGCCCGCGTCCGTTAGCACGTGGCTGGCGCGAATGCCCCTGCACATATGCTCACTTTTTTCCACTGACACAAAGCGACTGGTGGCCTAACTAATTTGTAGTTGATTTATTATTTAAAAGTGCAAAACACATAAAAAAATATGCGCTTTTACTGAGTTAGATATTTATCTCATACGATAAAATTCAATTGATAAAATTATCAAAAACAAGCCAAGGGCATATCGGACCATGCTCGATATAGGGTTCTGAAGCCATTATTACAAAGAAATGCATTACAAATGAAAAAAAGTATGTTGTTATACTTTTTCCATGTTTCTCGTACAGAATAGTTATAAGCACTTAAGTCGTCTATAACTAGAAAAACAAGTAGGTATGTCGACTATTATTATTAAAATAGTGTAAATTAAAGTGCATCAGTAAAAGAGCGTATCTTTATGGGACTTACGTCCTTTTGTAGAGAAGCACAGTTTATCGTCAATAATTCTAAAACAGTATTTTCTTATCATTTTCAAAATAATTTTCAAAGAATTTATTAAGCCTCCGTTATTTTTTTCAGGGAGGGAGATATAATTTTTGCTACTTTCGGAGCGATTATTTCTGAAATTATTCTCGTAATAAAAAATACCTAGAAACTTTAGTGTTTTTAAAAGAAATGTCGAAATATATGAAACACGTTAATGTTTCCTGAAAAATTTACATATATCGAGTGCTCCCCTAGAAATATTTATTTTTGTTAAATAACTATTACATCAAATTAAAAACCGGTTTATACAAGATACCTACACTATTAATTTCATCAATATATGTCTCGTAGCATTTTAATAAAATGCCTGTGACATACGGACGAATGGACATGATGAAACTATAAGGATCCACAAAAAACAGTTTCATTGTATAACGTTGCGTCAAGTACACATTAAACTATTGTTACAAATTACAATTAATATTAAAATTACTTTTATTTCTGTGAAAATAAAAAATCAAAATAAATCTCTGATTTTTACAAAAATATTATGAGATCCAACAAAAAACAACACAGCCTCGTTAAATATGTATCCAAACGTCGTGTGTAGTGACAGTATTATGTATATCATTCCAACGACAAATTAACATTAATAGCCGAGCTGAGTACATGTTAAAATAATGATTGATCAAATTTATTACAAAAATAAAAGAAATCATAGTATGCCAAGTATTGCTTTCAATTACTCAAATGTAGATTTTGAAACAAATAATCGAATCAATAAAATGGCTCGTTGATTTGAACTAGAAATATATCGAATCGTTGAAATACATCGTATTTCTTTTATAAAATGGCTTTCAAAAATATAGGTAAAAATTAACAAACAAAAAAAATGCTCGAAAATTAGGAAAAGATGTACTTAGCGCGCGTCACTTTTACGTTAAATTAAACATCAGTGTTTGCGCGTTGTCATCACTTTCGAAAATTCCCGCTTTTGCTTTGCACAATCAATTATAAACCTATTAAAAAGGTCACAGTAATTAAGTTACAAACACTTAAACATCGACACAAATAATTACTTTTGTAATAATATGATCTTAGTATTTGATAGGATATAATACTGAAATAGACGCAGTGTAAAAACCCAATAGTCCGTTTCAATTTACTTTAACTTTCTTATTTATTATTATTTATCATATAATTAAAATCGGACTGTAATTGTATGATTTGACGATCTCTTACTTTCGCTCTACTTAACCCTCTCACATCATATCTTATTCTCCCATCTCTCTCCTAATCCTCATCGTCTACAGAGTAGACGTAGCATAGAATTCAACAACAAAGTGAATTGTTTGTGGAATTTAAGAAACCATGGGTCCAAGTATTATTTGCAATCTATCAGATATTTTCGATTCATTAAACACTTTGAACTTGAAATTACAAGACGGAGACTCAAACATAATCTATCATCAGGATGCTATCACGGCATACACTGAGAAGTTGCAACTGTGGAAACGTAAAATTTTGGCGTTCAACTATTCATGCTTTCCTAAACTATTTGCGATCACAGAAGAAGGGTGCTTTAAGGAGATTTTGGATGAAATTGATATCAAGAATAAAATATCGAACCATTTGCAGCACCTCACGGACAAATTCAAGCGCTACTTTCCCGACTCGTGCAACAATATTATTTATCGATTAGCGATCGATCCTTTTCACGTAGACATAGACATGCTCCCAGACACATTACAAGACCAAGCTTTGGAAATTAAAAACGATTCTGCTGCCCAATATGATTTTGAGAAGATGGATAAAGCACAATTTTGGGTTAAAAGCACTAAAATTGTTTTTACCTTTTTCAAGCACTTATTTGTGAGAAAAAGCGTTTTCAGCAGTTGTAGCAATAAAAACAAAGTACAGAAGTTAACTAGTCATTGCTAGTGATCTACGTTGTGCTCTTTCTTTTATTGAACCCAGAATTGGAAATCTTGTCAAAAACATGCAAGCTCATCCGTCACATTGACTTTTTTATAACAAGTGTGTAAAATAATATTTTTATAATAAATCATTAGTGAATAATCATAAATGAACATATGTCAACAAAATTGTATACGCCATCAAGCAAATAAAAATATTTCATTTCATTTCAGAAAATTTATTTTTAGACTTTACTACCCTTATTTAATTTTATAATTGCTTGGCGAGCCCACTTGCTGCTACTTTGTGGGCCCTGGGCCGAGGGGGGGCGTGGGCATATTCATTTTAAGCAGTAGGGAAGCGTGATACTTATAAGTTTGAGAACCCCTGGTCTACTCTAACACCGCTCCTTTTCTAGACAAAGCAAACAGTAAGCATGGCTGACAAAATAAAATAAAATAAATTACTGTTAAATATTTGAATTATAAGGGGTGATAGATATAAACATACAAAGAAATAAACGATAACCTATTTTATGTATCAATTAATTATATCAGTTTTTCAAATTTTATTCAAATTGGTTGTTATTGTTGAGTTATAAGTAGACATACAGACAAACAAATAAAAAGTAGGCTATGTCCTTCCCTGGGACTCAAACAATTTCCGTATCGAATTGCATCTAGATTCAGAGGTTTAAGCATGAAGAGGTAAGAGACAGACAGACAGATACACTTTCGCATTTATAATATTAGTATGGATAAGTAAAAGAAAATATTAGAATGTTTTACGTTGATTTTATTTTATGTCGAAGCTAAAAGATATGACAGATTTATTCTTTGATTTTGTGTGCTTAGTTGATCTGAATTTCCCAAATTTTTTAGATATTACATAATACCTTTGACTATGATGTCATTGTAATACCTAAATATTGTTGATTTGTGGATAAAATAATATTGCTTTGTTTTTTATAGAAATACAATTACTTTTATAACTAGAATGGTATTGCCTCATTTCTCTAATATCAATTAATATATTACAGTAATAAATATTATTCTACAGTCATTTCAATTATCAAAATCAACAATTCTATATTAGGGTATGTCATACTTACCTCGCAGCTGGTGTAACAATTTTACACTGTGTTCACGCCGGGTTAAAAATGTGAAAGTTTGTAAGGGTAAATGGAAGTTTGTTATTCTTTAAAATAAAAATTACTAAACATATTACAATGCAAGTTTACAATAAAATAACTTTTACATCAGATTAACATATAGGGTATAATTTATATAGATACTAGTTTGTGCCTGCAGCATTACTACCATGAATATAAAATGAATTATTATTTTTTATTTATAGCGATTGGTTAAGAGTAATATTCAATGGAGGATTAAGATCAATACTGCCTTAGGATTGCATTGAATAGATTAGACGAGAATTGGAACGAAGATCAGTACTGCAATCAGAAACCTGGTTGACAGCATAACTGGTAGATATAATGAGCTCCGCCCTCATTGCTATATCATAAATAAAAGGAGTTTGGTAAAGGTGAAAAACTAATCAAATATTTTTTTGAACACTGCATATCTCTTAATGGTTCATTTTAACTGTAATATGTAGCAGACTTTATACGATCACAAATTGATTTATAAAATAAGGGAGTGAACAATACTTTTTGTGTAATTCAAGGTACAAAATAACTATTAATTAAATGCTATGAACATTTAAAAAGAATTCAGCATTTTAAATGATATCTCATATGTTACAGAAAATTAATAACAATAAATAATATAAATTTTTCAAAAAAAAAAACGCTTTATTTTTTGATTATTAGTGAATCTGAAGTACACTACCTAATTTGTCTGAATATGGATAGACCTACTAAATGTGTTGCTCATAAATAGCACCCTTACTGTGAGCCATTAAGGAGTTCCCATTAATCATTGTATTCAATTACAATTACTTGACCATAATGACCTTACGGTAGGTGACTCGGATATAAGGATAGCCTACAAAAAATTCGGTCAAGTATTGTTAATTTGCTCCTAAGAATTGAAGAGTTCCGTTACTTTGTCATGGATCCCACAATCAGAACCTAACTAAACTCTCATCAAACTACCCTTAAAGTACATCCTTTCTAATAAGAAAGAGTCATCGAAATTGGTTGACATGATATTGAGATATTCATCCATTTGTCGCGCACATATTTAATGCAAATTTAAAATTTATATGATTTTCTCATGGATCCCATTGTCAGAATTGAACAAAATTAAAATGGGACCACATGGGAAGCACCAGCTTTCAAATAAGAATGATTAAAATCGGTTCACCCAGTCAGAGTGACAAACATAAAAAAATTCAGTGTAATTGAGAACCTTCTCCTTTTGAATTTTGAAGTCGGTTAAAAAGAGTTGATAATAGTCAAACAGATTTTCTTAGATCACATCTAAGGACACTCTCGATTAAGTCATCTTTCAAACAAAAATTCTAAACAAAAACAGATTAAATGACAGATTTACATGACCTATGAATCATAAATAATCACAGCAAAATCATCATCCACACACTCGCAAACATATACATACAACTGCACAAAAACAAATGAATAACTACCTAAAAAATACCAAAATAATGTCTTTCAAAATCACATAGAGCCTATTATTTGAGCAATCATATGTTTTGATTGTACGCAAATTTCATCAAATCATTTAAAACATTTTTAAGTAATAAAAGAACATATAAACAAACAGAGAGACTTATGCGATCACATGTTTTTACTGTCTTCTGTCATGATTGGTAAAACTGTTCTTAGAAAAGGACATAGAGACAAACAAACAGATAGAGACAAATATTAAATATGATAGAATTAGATTTATTAAGTCATAAAACCTACATTAATAATAAAATTTGACACAAAAATTGAATGTACAGACACTAAAGATTTATATAATATTATGGATATACATAAAAGAATAAACTGACTGGCTGACTATCAGTGCACAGCTCTAACTACTGGATCCAAAGACTTGAAATTCTGTACAAAGGTGCCTATTATAAAATAAGCAAGTACTAAGTATGGATTTTTGAAAATTGAATCCTTAAGAGGTGAAAAGGATAAAATACTGAAACCATTGAAGCTAAAAATGTCATTTTCATTTTAATTGCTATGCAACGACACATTCTTTTTATTTAACCTCAAAGGGGTGAAATAAGGGATAAAATTTTAAATAGAAAAGTTAAACTACTGAAACTAACGATATCAAATGAATATTTGAAAAATAACAACACATTGTTTTTAGAAAAGTAGCTCTAAGGGGCTGAAAAGTTGTAGATAGATTTCTACAATAAACTAATAAATTGTAAATAGGAAATCAGAACTTCTGAAGCTATTGATGTGAAAATTCATGAAATGAAACCACTGAACCTTAGTAGGAAAAGCAGTGACACTAGTGTGTCACTGCTTTTATTAATTGCCTTGATTATAAAAATACAACTTCCTTATATTTGTGGTTGTAAGACTCGTAAAGTAGTTTTCGAAAGACACAAAATTTTGACAGAATGTCATATTTGAAAATGGGTGTGTTTATTTTATCCTATTTTATACCTACCAGCATTTGTCATCAACTTCGTCTATTTATTTGCCGGTATTATTGAACTTAACTACTACAAAGATCATAACCATGAACAGTAGCTGTATAGAAGTTGAAAGTGAAACAGGGAACAGAATCAAGAGTCAAGACAAGGACCAAACACAAGAACAAAACCAGAGACAAAATTTAGTATGAGAATGAAATGATGAGAATCATGAGCCTGACAGGGATTAAAGTCATCAAAGGTACATTCACCGGAATTAAAAGTGGAAAAAATTGTAATTGGCAGCAGGATAGATTAATATAAAAGATGAAGGAGGACATTGTATGTTCACATTGCATGGAAAGCTAGTAGTCCGATAAAAATTCAGTTATTATTTCTAAACTACGAAGAACTACAAACATATTAATAGAACAATTACCTGTGGATATACAATTGTTTGTGCAAATATTCTAAAGCATTTAGTACATCTCTTAAAATCATAGCACAAGCCAATTCTGGTAATCCTTCTGGAAAATATCGGTTCAAAATGTCTCTACAGGAGCCCAAATTCATAAGAGGCGATACAACATACAGCTCCTGGCCATGGATAAATGATGTCAAATAAGGCAAGATGTTTGGATGTTGCAATTCCTTAGTCGTCGCTATTTCTTGCTGTAAGACAAATGATTTTTTTATTATTAGATTAGGAAAAAGAAAGTAAAAATATATTGAAAACAAATTTTCTCTCTGAACTTCAAAAACATACTTTGATATTGATATTGTTGTTTAAATTAAAAAAGGAGTAGTTATCATTTGAATTATTATTTTTTTGTCAAATGAAAACAAATGAATAAACTTAATGTTAGTTCTGAAATATAATTCAAATCAGCTTAAGTTACTTATAAGCTAAGAGATTTAAATTTTAGGGTTTTATTTAAGTGGATAACATGGACAAAATATAATCTAGAACTCGATATTTATAAGTAACAAGTTAACCTGGTTTAGTGTGATATGCTAAATAGCCATTCTCTATATCCTACAATTATTCTTTACATCCTATCTATACATAATTTTACCTTATCCAATAGGTAGATTAGATCTGTGGATACGAAAAATATCTAAGGATCGGTATTGCCTTCCAATAACTTACAAACAGATATAATTTGTATTGATTCCATTTATTAATTCACAGGAGGACCAATAATTTACTAAAGATATATATTTTTATGAATTAAATGTAAATTTCAACTTGATAACATTTACTAGAATTTTCAAATTATGAATGGTAGGGCGTATCTCTTATCCATCAAGTTATTGAGATCTTGATTCAGAAAGCTAATCAGAAGCAAAACCTGGAGAGTATAGAAGCAGAAATTACATGAATATGTTACTCATAATGAAACAAATATCTAAAAAACATGAATTTGGCACTTTCTTATAATAGCTAGCTTTATGTTCTAAATGCTTTGACAGTCTTTAATCAGTCAAACATTTAGAACATAAAGGTGAAAGGTGACCTTTGCATCATAATAAATAGTTCAAACATTTCAACTACAGACTCATAACAGAGCTCCAAGCATCTCCTTGGTATTATATCACCTTAATACCATTAAAGAGTGGAAATTTACTTGTGTACAAAAACTGCTTAAGTTTCAAGCAGTTTATATTTATAAAATTATTATAATTTAGTTACCATATGTAATTTGTCATTATTTATTATTTTTATTACCATAAAAAAAACTAATGCACATATAAATATTGAATATATATTAGGTAAAACTTGCGCATTCAAATTCCCACGGCATTCAATAGATGTAACCACTTTTTTAATTTACTACTTTACCCTCAAATGTTAATAAATGTCGCTATCTTCATTTCCTTATCTTTTTAAATAATTGACAATAGATGTCGCTATCGTCTTTTTCTCATTTTTAAACAAAAGGTCTATTTTGTAGTGTAGATGGAAGAATGCGACTGACAAGATGAACAATATTACAATTTCATTTAATGCCAACTTGTAATACGTGAACAAACTCTAAAACCTCATCACCATATAGCTCAAATGAAAACAATAGTCTTGTTTATATTTAGAATTAGGGAAGTGAAACGTCTTTATCGAAGTATGAGAGAAATTTTCGACATCACGTTTTTCTGTAAATAATTTATATACCAAGTTTAAATTCTTTAAAAAGGAATATATGGATGGTAATCAGAATCTTTAGATAGATTAAACTTTACAACTGGTTAAAGATACTTATCTAATGTAAACCAACCTGATTAAAAGTAAGCCTCTTAAAGTTTCTTGAAGTTAGTCTTCAGGCGCGTTATGAAAAAATGATGAGAGTGAAATTTTAAGATCAGCGTAACACAAAATTTAAGAGCTGCCCTCTAAACGCTCATCGTGTTTCTAGTTTCTACATTCACAACTTGTGTTTTAATTTCCTACAAGTGTGAATTTGCTAATAAATTATAATCAGTAGTGATTTAAATTGAGTACTTTGATTAATATTATTTACTATTCGTAAATATTAGTGAAAAAAAAATTGGGCTTATATACTTTTTTAAGTGCTCCAATATAATTGAGGTTAACTATTGATATGTATTATTTATTGATATACATTACAATATAATTATTTAATATAATTAATACTAAATATTATTGAATTATTAATATTAAATATTTATTATTGGTTCTTTAATATTTACAAAATAAAGAAATTAATTTAAGACATTCAATAAAAAGTTTGTGTCAAAAATTTTAATCGAACATAAAATTAAAATATTAATTTTTAATATCTATTATTAAATTAAATAAATAATAAATTATTATAAAAACAAATGAACAAATTTAATGAAAACTTATTGATAAAAATGAAAAGTGAATATTAAATTAAGAAAATAATATATATTTAAAAAATGAATAAACTTAAATTTAATTTTTATATTTATTATTAAATTAATTAATGCAATAAATTATTTATTAATTAATAATTATAATTAATTATTTGCATGCAATTAAAAATTATTTTTTAATGATGCCAAAGAAAAATAACTTCTCACGGCGCATACATAAGTACACGCATCCATTTTTTTTTCTATTTAAAATATCTTTTCATTATAAATCTTACATGACAGGATAGCTTTGCACTTTTTTAAATAAACTGTATAATACTATATAAGATTTTAATTTAAACAATCAAATGAATTTGAAAAGAACATAGACTAAAGGGAGTTTATTATTGGAGAGCAAATTTTCTCAGTCATCCATTATGGCCTATTATTTGTATAAAGTCGGCCTATGTATTTCTGGTTGAGAATATTTACACAGGTGTGTCTAAACAAAATGTTAAACAACTTTTTTCAAGTCACCAAAAAAAATGTTTGTTTAAATAAATTTATATAGAAATCCTAGAAACAATGTCAACTTTACAAAGTATGATTATTAAGCACTGATACTTAAGATAATAATGTAACATAAAATAGATAGGTAACTATAAGGTAATTTAGATCCTTAAATTATCACTGGCAAACAATTCTGTAATTAGGGTTTCATATCTCTAAAGGAAAAGTAAAATTTATTGGATCACATTGTTGTCTGTCTGTCTGTCTAAGTTCTTTCTCTTAGCAATGTGTATCAATTTAAAATTAATATTACATACTTATCTGCCGTTCCTTGAAACTCTAAAAAAATCAAAATTTTAAGTCAACATAATCAAAAATTATAAATATTACTATTTATGCCTTATCAAAAACAGACAAAAATCATTGATACTTTTGACTGAGTTTGTATGGAACCCTCAGGTTTCAGATTCAATTTAATCTCTCTACATGTCAATACAAAATTGTATTAATTTAGTCCATGCAGACAAAGTCACAAGCAAAGATGATAAAAGAATTAAACAAATTATACTTTTCAATTTGATAGTTTTCAATATCTTTATGTTGATCGTTGCAAAAACTAATTAATTATCATAGTTGAATCTTCTATTTTATACCAAATCAACTACATTTTAATCAGCCTGTATAATATACCTATAAAAATGAAGATTGGCTAAGCTTAGGTCTCAATGTGGAATCTTAAGGCGAGGTGTCATTTAAAATAAATAAAATACTAAAATCCCACCTATTCAGATAATTAAAAAAAAACAATTTGTACTTAGACGTTTACATATATAAATTAAAATAAATAATAGTAATGTATGGTAAAAATAGTTTTGAAAATCTAATTTTAAGCTCCAAAATTTTGGCACTTGGCTGACCGAATTTATCGTAAAAATGGTTGTCTAAATTCGGCCATAGGTAATACAATCCCACAAAATAAATAAAAAATAAGTATTACAAAATGTTGTATATCTGCATTATGCCTTATTATTAAGTATTACAAGGCATAATCTTCCACCACTGACGCCTGTACAAAAATAAAATTGCTGATTGTAGTGTTGAACTTCGAATTCGTAAGTGAAAGGGTGCATTTGGTCCATATGGCCGTTTAGTCACATTTAGATCATCATTGAACTAAGCATTAATGGGAAAATCACTGTTTTACTTGAACATGCAAAAAATAAATATGGCAGAGTGTAAAATAAATGGAATACAATTTTATCGAATGTAAATTTAATAATTAACGAGTATGGCTCAAAAGGGCGACTTAAAGCAAGGGCCGAGTTTAAGCGGGTTTACCCTACCTGAGACCATAGGTAGAATATAGGGAACAGCTATAAGCATAACTAGGCAACAGTTTAGTAATGCGCGATGTCAACGTTTATGTATAGAAATTTTGCCTATGTTGCATTATAATTACATTATTTAAATCTCTTTGCCCATTCCTATTTAAAAAAGATCAGGGCAAGATAGGAATGCTATTCAATAATCTAAATGGTAATGAACCTGAATTAAATTAGAGCTTTCTGTAGCTTTATCCACAAAATATCGTTTTATAGCTACATTTTGGCCATTTGATTTATAAAGCGCAGAATAAACAACCGCTGCACCACCACAACACTCCGCTAATATTGAAGTCAGCTGATAGTCATGGAGATCAGGATTAAACATTTTAACACTTTTATGGCATTTTTCAGTACGAACAGATTATAAATGCGACTCTAGATACTTCTACGAATAATAACAGAATTTACTTTCTCACAGCAATAAACAAAAAACTTTAAAGAAAATAAATCTAGATACAATTAATTCAGTAACATAATTTGACGCATTTGACGGCTTTACATACAGGGCTACCAACTTTTAAGAATGTCTCCCCTAATTCAAGACGAAATCTCATAACCTCCAAAACTTGTGATTGAAATGGGTGCATAAAAAATTTTACTTTAATACATATATGTATAAAAACAAGACTTAAATAAAACCTTTTTATTAACGATGTGACCTAAATTATGACTAAATTGAAAATTAATGTCATATTGTACTTTTTATAGTATAAACAGAGATCGGGATCGTAATTGAAAGGAGATTGCTCCATATAAAAAATGAAGAACTTTTGTAATATGTCTATCCAGGCGGAGTCGTCTACATATAACGCACGAAACTCTGCTGCTCTGATTTGCCTGTGAGTTATGTAATGCGCAGGTTTAAAACTTCCTGACCCATCTTTCTCCTCCACACGCCAATTTTACTCTATTGCGACGTTTTCGTGACTAACTTTCATGAGTTTCATGCGTTGTACTTTACCTAATTATTTACAAAAACATTGTTGTTGCCGTTTTCGAATGATAGTCGATTTTAATATATTTTTCATTTAGCGGTGAAATTATAAATGTTGAAACTGAAAAGTACATATACTATAGTAATATACATATGAACTATACTGTAACATGTATTATTCGTATACTACATTGTACTATGTGAACATACTATAGTAAAATATAAGCAGTAATATTGAACGATATTTCCGTCCAAAAAAGGTTTTGCGCATTTAAAAAAATTTTACTAAAATATTTTAAAATTTAATTATTTTATGAAAACTAAATTTGATCTTTTTTTGCCTTAATTTGATATTATATAAAAAGTAAGGTTAATGACGCCGCTAAATTGAACAGAATCGCTATAAGGAACCCTTTCCTAGAGGCAACTCCAGAATTTTTAAATTCTATAGTCACACGTTTATTGACTATCTAGTCATCAAAGTACTTTTAGGAGGTTTACAAACATAAATTTATTGAAGTGAAACTTTTCTTATCAATGTAGTTGAGAATTTTAGTATGGTATTACAAAAAAAGCTTCACGTTTTCTTGTAACTTTTTATCGGTATGACTATTATTATACCAAAATTAATATACAAATAGTTCAGTAGACGCTTGCCTGAAACATGCGTCAACATGCAGCATGTAATCCATCGCTGATCTCCGTATCTATTCTTCCACTACAATCTCTATCCAGCGAATAGGATTCTATCTATCTATCGATTCAAGAGGATTAACAGATATTGAGTACCTAAGCAAGTGTTAAAAGTTTATTTATCTCAGCCGTTAAATAGTTATATTGTTTTTTATGAGTACGTTTCATGCTAGATCGGCACATCTTCAAGAAATTGTGGATAATTACATCCACCACGGCCTCAAGATTGTTAAAACCACCAACACATGCACTCACAATCACCTCATGCGACACGCAGTGTACAGCGGTGTACTGGGCAATATGCAGTGATGCCATGTCTACCAACTTTTCGGTAGATCTACCAATTTTCACTTCAATCTACCTATCTACCACCCGATACCTAAAATCTACATATTTTTAAAATTAGTTTGATTTTTGACTTGACATTTCACCACATTGAATTATTTTAATATTGACGAGCGAATGTTGCGTGAGTAATGCGACGATACGTCATACGTCCAGACTCCAGGCCATAAACAAAAAAACAAAAGACAGCAACTGGCCGTTCGCGCCATGGCGCCATATCGTATCGCGCCCATTGATAGTGGAGTGGACTGTCAACTGTCATTGTCATTATTGTACTTTGTTGATTTGTTGCGGTATTAATGGTAAATCTGCTCCTGTATTAGGTTCTTGACTTGTTGTGTTGTTAAAACTAAATAACAGTGCTGATTGCTGTATTTTCGGTGTTGCGTACATTTATTTGTACAATGGATGCTGACAGCAGCGAAAGCGAAGTACAGAGTTCTAGGTTAGGAACTCCGCCACGAAAAGCTAGAAAAAGGCACTATGAACAAAAGTATTCCAAATTATGGGAGAAAGACAAGGAATTTGCTAGTTGGCTTCAAGAAAGCACCAAGGGAGAAGAATATTTTATTGTAAATCATGTAGGTGTGATCTTAAGTGTGCTGGTGGAAGATTTATTCTAAATAAACATGCAAATAGTTTAAAGCATGTAGCATGTGTGAAAGGTGACCTATTCCGTGGATTTATGCTCAGTTTAATATAGAATAATAAAAATTTTGCTAATAATATTACTAAAAATTTATCATTGATTGCCTATGATTGTGCATGGTGCATGTATATATTTTTTATCCTAATTTTACGCAATTTAGTTTCATCTATTTTTTAAATATATAAAAGACTAATCTTTTAAAAAAGTAACTGCTTATTTTCAGGTTTGGCAAGTCAACTATCAATCACCCAGTTTGGGCAAACTCACTCAAAAAAGTCATTAGAGAATAAAATCAAATTTGAGAAATAAGAATGGCTTGTTTTTTGGTAAAAAATAATTTGCCTTTAACATTGCTGGTTAGTATGCTTGTGACTTGGTCTACAAATTCATTATTTAATAAATGTAGACTATGTTTTGTTGTATTTGATTCACAAAAAATAATTTTAATTAAGACATATTAAATACTATAGGTATTCAAATAATATTATTTTTCAGGTGACTTAAAGAAACTTATTGTAAATGTTTGCTCAGATTGTGAAATAGCTAAAGAAATTACATTCGAAAAAACTAAGGCACAAGCCATTGTTACCAATGTTACAGGAAAATTATCTCACACCGAATTAGTTAAGACTTTACAAACTGAAAAATTTTCTTTGATTGTTGATGAAAGCACAGACAAATCAACAACAAAACATTTGGCACTCATTGCCAGAACAGCAGTAGATTTCAATGTGGAAGATCAGTTTTTATGTTTAATACCAATTGTAGACGGTACTGCCACAGCATTACACAATGCATGCAAAGAATATTTTGATAAAGAAAATATTCCTTACAAAGAGAACATGATTGGGTTTGCAGCAGATGGTGCAAATACTATGTTTGGTTCACACCATTCATTGTCCACTCTATTTGCAAATGAGATCCCACATTTATTTATGATGAAGTGCATTTGCCACTCATTTCATTTGTGTGTTTCTTATGCCTGCAAAACTCTTCCGAGAGGTATAGAGGATTTTGCAAGAGATGTATACAATTATATCCAAAATAGCCCAAAACGTCTGGGTGACTATCAACAATTCCAGTCTTTTCTGGATATAAAACCCCACAAACTTCTACATCCTGCTCAAACAAGATGGCTGTCTCTACTTCCTGTGGTCAAACGGTTTTAGAACAGCTTCCAGCTTTAAAGTTATACTTCCAAAATGCTGTTTTGAATGACAGGCTACTTGCAGCTCAGTCCATCCATGTGAAGTCCATGGATCCTTCAACAGAGTTATATTTGAACTTTTTGGATTATGTGTTGCTCTATTTCCATGACATTAATAAAGAAATGCAATCAGAAAGTCCTAAACTTTATTTGTTATATGAACGGATTTTACAATATACAAAACTATCTTGGAATGTTTTATTAAACCAGAATTACTGCAGCTGACTGAAGGTGAAAACACAGTAGCAAGGATCTTAACTTGGATTTAGAGAACAAAATTTTGAATTTAGAATATGAAAATAAACATAACCATGTACCAATTGAAGAAATATACCTTGGTGGCAATGTTATTTCCTGTTATTGAAACAAGACTTTGTGGCTAGAATTAATGAAATGGAAATAGTACAGTTTAAAGAAAATGCATTCTATTTTACATGGAGAGTATAAAACAAATAAAACAGCGTTTTGTTTTAATGAAAAGCAAAGATTAAAATGTCTCAAATTTATGAATCCTAAGCATATCATTGAAAAACATGCAGTCACAACTATTGCTCATTTAGGGTTCAGTTTCCAGGCAAGTTAAACAATGAATTATTGATGTTGTTTACTCTAGAATACTTTTTTATTTACATTACATTTTATTTTCAGGACTATGCCCAGAAAATATTACCGAATTGGACCGAGAGTGGAGATTATTACGAAACATGCCATTTAATTTCACAGAAAAATGTGGATCCTACACCTGAAGAATTTTGGAAGCATGTTTCATCCATTAAAAAGGAGACCAGTCTCCAATGTTTCCCACTATGCGAATTCATCAGAAAATTACTGCACTTCCACATAGTAGCGCCAATGTAGAGATTGTTTTCTGCAATTAATAATATGAAACCTGCCAGAGAAACCGAATTTGCACGGAGACTCTAGAGGGATTGTTGCGTACTAAAAGATTCATAGCAACGAACGGCAGCCTAGCGCTGAACATTTAAAATTGTTCAATAAAAATATGTATAATTTTAATAAATAAACATTTAAAGAACATATTATGCATTTTTAATCCTAAAAAATCTTATAAATTGAGGTGGTAGATCTACCAATTTTGCATTTTACATTCTACCAACTTCTACCAACTTTTGGCGCATGATCTACTAATTTTCTAAGATTCGGGTTGGCAACACTGCTGGCAGTCTACCTTTTTTATTCCTTATTACTCTGTATACTTTGTCCCACATGCTTTCCTTGTCCTGGGTCGTGCAGTACTCTTTCCAGCTTTCTGTCTGTGCTATTTCGGCTTTCTGAGTGTATATCGTCTTGGCCGTAAGGTACTTCGATTACGGCCTTTTTCTCGTGGGGCTGCGTTGCGGATTCTCCCTTTTGCGCAAGACGTCTTTTTTAGAGCGCTTAGTTCCGCTTTCACCAGGGGATTCGCTTTGTTTTCCTCTGTCCTATCTTCGGAAATATTTCTTCACAGACTTCCTGGATAGCAGCTATGTATTCTCTGCTGTTCGCTTCCAAATCCTCAGGTCTCTTCGTTCGTTCGACCTTTCGGCAATCCCGTACTTCTGAAGAGTATTTCTGAGCTGTAGACAGAATTCAGTCCAGTCTGCTTTGTTCGTGTTGTATCTGCGCGTGGTTATCGGCTCCATGGGTTTTATGGGTCCGCTTAGACGCAGGTTGAACACGATCGCGTTGTGGTCCGATGTCATTGCTGTTCTGTCCACTCTCCAATCATCGACTCTACCTATTAGGGGTGAACTGCATGCGGTCACGTCTACTATACTACTGCAGATTCTATCACCCCTATAGGTCTCGAAGGTGGGAGTGCTTGAGAGTGAGTGAGTGGGAGTGCAAGTGACTGGTTAGGTTAGGTTAGGTTAGGTTAGGTTTTTTTTTTTTTTTTTTTTTTGTTTTACATTACATTCTGCAGACTCTTATGTTCCGCACCTTTGTTACTGGCATTGTTCATTTGTCAATGTGTTAGTTTGTTTGCTGTACTGTTCTGCAACCACATAACTGTCACTCTCACAATTTATATGTCTTTCACTTTATTAAATTTTTATTTGTTTATTGTTTTAAACACTGTTTCACTGTTTTTCTTCGTGATGGCGGTCCTTGTCCCTGTTGCACGGCACCCGTTCACGAGTACGACAGGACGGTCAGCCATTGTCCAGCTCAACCATTTTAGAGGGAGCTGGCAACCCGTCCGCTCTGACACCGCGCATTGGGATGTCATTGTGTGGAACGCCATTTTTGTCCGCTTCGTTTCTAAATTGACGCCTTTCTTTGCTTTGATCCGGTGTTTTATTTACCCGGTCAGTACTGTTCCGGCTTTCTTCGGTGTTTGGTTATTTCTCTGACCGAGTTTATGTCCCGGATCTTATTGCCATCTTGGCGTTGTACTCTATTATTCGTTCCGATGTAGCATTGTTAGCCCTTTGTATGAGTCTCCCTATCGCGTCACCGCAATTTACCGTAAGGTAAATACAATTTTCTGTGTGACGCGTGATTGCTACGACCGCGTGTTGAATGCTGTTGTAAATTTCTGCTTTCTTCGACGCTGTTCTTACTATTACCACATTTTTGAGGCTAGACCCTGCGCTTCATGGATAGTTAACACTCGATTCTTTACCTTGTCCGCATCCCATGGCTTTTAGCTCTGTTTTGCCAGCTTGTGTGGGCCAGGTAGAGCGTTTGAGGTAGTGATATGGAGAGTTTGTTTATGTCATAACCATCCATCGTCAATGATCGGGTCCCTTCCTGTGTGGAGTATATGCCGCTATAAATTTCGTTGAGGGCATATGCCACATCCATGGGGTTTCTGTAAGATCGTAGCAGTTCTCGGGAGACTTTTGCTACAGCATTTGGCTTTTCATAGCTCATCGGAAAGACATTGTGTCTGTCTATGTGAGGGATTTGATTTATGTCGCCGATAAGCAGCAGTTCCTTGGCCTTGGCCAGCAGAGCGGCCGTTATTATTGCGCCAAAGTGGTTCATCATAGCCTCGTCGATTAGGAGACGGTCGCGTGTGTGTTCTTTGAACCCGTTCACTAATACAGAAGCCATCGTGCGCACTCTGGTCGTTGCTTCGGCTCCTATTCTGTTGGCCAGTTTTCGCTTTAGGTCTTCTGCTGCTTCAATGGTCGCGGTGACTATGCAATCCCTTTTATTGTCAAATTCTTGAACGATCCACGTTGTTTTCCCACATCCAGGTACTCCGTTGATCCATGTAATTTTCGGTGTTTCCCAGTCGGTAAATGTTTCCGAGTAGTCTTGGTCGTTTTCCTTTGAAAGTTTTTTCATCGTTCTCAGGATTCTTTCTTCCAAGGCTACCTTTGTGTCTCTGGTCATTACCACTATTGATCGTTTTCTGAGTTTTATATTTGGTCTTGCCTGTGATTTTCGTTGCCTGTTCATCGAGATATACGAGTCCGCATGTGTCATTGTAGGCCGCCATATTTTGTCTTGCGTCTCCGAGTATATATTGGGACGACTTATTGTTGTATATGGTGCCTTCGTTTTCCTCGAGTTTTCGTTTTAGCTGTTCGATGTCCCCTTTCTTGTATATGTTCAGAATGTTTTACACATTGTTTGGTGACATCTTGTATCGCTATTGTTAGTGCAGCGAACTCGAGGAAGGCGTTCCTCATGTGGTCTTTCGGATTCTCGACAGGCATAACGACGGGAGGTTTGACCTCCTAGGTCGGCCTTTGTGGGTTTCAGGCTAGACTTTGGTGAATCGTTCGTTATCTTTTAGATGTCGAGGCTTTTCCTTGTCCTCTGTTGTCGAACACTCGCTTTTTGCTGGTGAATGCCTTAAGCTTTGTGGCTATTCCTGCATTAAATGCACGAAAGAAGTTTTCCAGTTTTTACCGGTCTCGAGCTGTTGCTCGGGTAGCTCTTTCGCTTCGCGGTTTTTGTCCTTTTCAGCTTGGATTTGCTTTCGGAGACGCCTGAGCCGCTCATTTCTTCTGGTCCTTGACAGGATGTCCCCAGCTGTCAATCGGTGTCGTTGAGCATGCCGGATCGTATTTGTGAAGATAACTGAGATTTTCTCCTCGATCTTCATACATTACGATCTTGTGTTTCGAGGCTGCTATGCTTCCAAGATAATCTTCGACATTGCCTTTTCGTAGCCGACTGACATAGAGTCTATGCTTATCACTCGGGTGTTGCCTGTTCACTTTCGCTTAGTTTGTGTAGTACTTTACTTGCCTGGATAAACGGTGTATCCTCGGTCCATGTGAATAGTAGGACGATCTTGTTTCTGGTCCGTACCATTCTGCAGGATTCACCTTCGATTACTAGTTGTTCTAGCGAATCAAAGGTTTTCCTTTTTAGGATGGTTTTACTGGTACTGCCGTTTATGAGGTTGGCAAGTCCTGGCGAAAGTGAAACGCTGCTCTTTCCCCATGGGCTTCCAAAGCCTATTCCTAGCCTTTCCGTGTTTTCGTCCATGAACAGTGCCACCCCTTGTTCGTATCCCAGGCTTTCCTGCTGTTTCTGCGCAACGTAACATTCTTTCCGTTGTCGTCGTGCGCAGTGTTGTAGCTTCGTTTTCGGGATTCTCTTGGGGTTTTGTGTTAGCTGAAGTCGGCGCAGTTGGAGGTGTTTCTTCATTGCGCTTTCGGTTCATGGATCTATGTCTGGATGTGGCTTCCGGAAGGCTTTCTCTGCGAATGACAAGAATTCCACTCTTTTCGGGTTCTCCATTATTTCGTGCATTTTTGTTTTTCCAGCTTTGTCTCGATTTTGTGTTCGAGATCGTAGCGTGCAACTTCATACCTGGGGCATTCAAGGATTATGTGCCATACTGATTCGATTTTATCGGCGTCGCACTCGCAACTCGGGCTCTGTAAGAGTTTGAATCTGTGCAGGTACTCCGCTATTCCTGTGTCCTGTGAATATTTGTGTCTGGACCGGTGTTGGCTTCAATTTCCTGATCGTTGCGTATGCTTTCTTTGCGTCAGGAAAGAATGTTTTCGTTATTGCACCGGTCTGGGAGGAGTCGTATCGTGTTTGCCATTTCAGAATCGTCTCCTCCCTTATCTTGCTTTTACCCAGGATAGGGAATTTTCTCGTAATCATAGTCGGCATCAGCCTTTGGGCAGCGATTTTGCCAGTTCATCTGCTCTTTCGTTGCCCTTTGTGCCCACGTGTGCTCTCAGCCAGTAGAAACGTATTTCTTTTCCTTCAGCGTTAGCGTTTCTTGTACTTTCCCATTGCGTGCTAATGGATGTCCTGCTCGGGTTGCTCAGGAGTTCCAGTGATGATCTAGAGTCACTCAAAATGTTCACCACTTTCTCTCGACTGGCTTTAACCATTGCGACTGCTCTATACAGGGCGTACATTTCCGCTTGATATACTGAGCATGAAGGATGTAGACTGAGAGTTTGGTATTCCGATTCTGTATCGTTCGTCCACCAGGTGATCGCTGCTCCGACCCTTCCGTTAATTTTGCTGCCGTCCGTGTAGATTTGCGGGCCGGCAATTTTTCCAAGGGGATCGGGATCCGATTCGTCTACGAGCTCGTATTCTATGGACATTGCTTTTGCGGTGTGGCCTCTCAGTGTTTGCAATGTCCTTTTCTAGCTCTTTTCCTGGTGGAAGATAGTCCATCGATAATCCTTTTTGCTTTGTACAGCGCCTCCGCTTCCCGTATTCTGAGGTCCAGTGGAAGTAAGCCTGCAAGGATCATAGCTGAGGTGAGTGAGACCGTTCTGTAGGCTCTACAGATCTTGATTGCAAAACCTCTTTGAAGCGAGCTTAGAGCCTTTCTGATCATTTCTAACTCGGTCGCCGGAGCCCATGTGTTCGATGCGTACATCATGATGGGTTCGATCACTGCTGTGTATATGATCCTTATTATTTCGCTGTTCAGACCCCATGTTACTTTGCGCTGCAGGCTAGTCGCTTGTAGATTTCGATAGACTTTTACAGACTGCCGCTACATGTGACCGGAAGTTTAGCCTCGTGTCTATTATTAGGCCGAGCACCTTTATCTCTTCGACTAGGTTGATTTGGGAGCCCGCCATCTGTATGGTGGGGTTTTGAAATTTCAGCTTTTTCGTTAGCACCATAGCTTGTGTTTTTTGTGGTGCGAAATTCAGCTTATTTTCGGAACCCCATTTTGTGACGATTTTCATAGCTTCGTTGGCGGCGTTTTCTATTGTGGAGCTCGATTCACTCGAGAAAGCGAGGACTACATCGTCGGCAAATGCCTGACAGTGTACCTTTGCGTCGGTCAGTCTTTGAAGAAGCGAGTCGATGATTATATTCCAGAAGGTCGGTCCACATATGGATCCTTGGACACAACCTTTGTTTGTGGATTTTGTGACCGTTTCTCTTGCGTAATTGACCGTTATTTTCCGCTCTGTGAGGTACGAACATGCCATTTGGTATAGATTACCCGGGCATTTTTTGTCGATGAGCTGTGTTTTAGTGCTGGCCACCATGTTGTCGAAGGCGCCCTCTATATCAAGTGAAATAAGGAGTACCGCTTTTTGCTTTCTATCTCCTTTTGACATGATTAACGAGGTCGTAGAGGGCATCTTCCGTGCTTCGCTGTGGCATGAACCCGTATTGCTTAGGACTGAGTGAAGGAAGCATGTGCCATTGATTCGGCCTATCATTAATTTTTCCACTATCTTCCTGGATCGGTAGTAGACCTATCGGCCTGTAGGATTTAGGGAGGGTGTAATCCTCTTCCAGGTTTCGGTATTATGACGACATGTGCGGTCTTCCAGTGCGGGAAGTAAGCCAATTCCAGGCATTTATTGGCTATCGCTAGAAATACTTCCATCTCGCTCTCTATCGCCGCTATGCAGATATCTGCCGTCAGGCCGTCTGGTCCCGGAGCCTTTTTCGGATTTAACTCTCTCAGGACTGCCTTTAGTTCCACCAATGTGAACGGTGGATCATCTTCCGACAGTCTTAGGCCTTCTACAGGTTTGTCTTCTATCCTTTCTCTCGTTCGGATGTGGAATGGCATATCCGTCGATACAGAGTCGTCGGGGTAAAATGTGTTCGCGAGAAGTTTTGCTGATTCGTGTGGGCTCAGTGTTTTGCCCTCAGAGTTTCTCAGCAATGTGTCTGGCAGTCTACCTTTTTTATTCCTTATTACTCTGTATACTTTGTCCCACATGCTTTCCTTGTCCTGGGTCGTGCAGTACTCTTTCCAGCTTTCTGTCTGTGCTATTTCGGCTTTCTGAGTGTATATCGTCTTGCCGTAAGGTAATCTTCGATTACGGCCTTTTTCTCGGGCTGCGTTGCGGATTCTCCTCTTTTGCGCAAGACGTCTTTTTAGAGCGCTTAGTTCCGCTGTCCACCAGGGGATTCGCTTTGTTTTCCTCTGTCCTATCTTCGGAAATATTTCTTCACAGACTTCCTGGATAGCAGCTATGTATTCTCTGCTGTTCGCTTCCAAATCCTCAGGTCTCTTCGTTCGTTCGACCTTTTCGGCAATCCTGTACTTCTGAAGAGTATTTCTGAGCTGTAGACAGAATTCAGTCCAGTCTGCTTTGTTCGTGTTGTATCTGCGCGTGGTTATCGGCTCCATGGGTTTTATGGGCCCGCTTAGACGCAGGTTGAACACGATCGCGTTGTGGTCCGATGTTGTTGCTGTTCTGTCCACTCTCCATTCTCGACTCTACCTATTAGGTGAACTGCATGCGGTCACGTCTACTATACTACTGCAGATTCTATCGCCCTATAGGTCTCGAAGGTGGGAGTGCTTCCTGTGTTGAGGATGTGGAAGCCCATTTCGTCCAAGAAATCTCTGTAAGCTTGGCCCTCCTGTCTCTCTCTCTGGCTTCCCACCAGTGGCTCCACGCATTTATGTCGCCAGCTATGATCAGATTTTCTGTTCCCAGATTTTGCAAGCCTTTTCGTTCTGATGATATATGGCTCGATGTCCTCGTCTCCTTCGAAGTAGATCGAGATGATACCCAGCTTCATTCTGCCTATTTTAATAGGACGGCCGATTCGGTTTCCGTGACTAGTTGTGGGTCATGTAAAACCTCTACTTTGTCTCCGAAAACAATTATCGCCGCTTTCACTGGCTTCTGGCGGCCGACAGTGCACTGTATTACTTTGGTGCCGGGATTTTGTTTTAGGATGCCTTGGTTTCCTACATAGGGTTCCTGAACCAAGGCTATCGATATCCCTTTCTCTGTCGCCAGCTGGAGTAACTCTGCAGTCGCTACTTTGGATCTCTGGAGATTCGCTTGAATCATCAGAATCGTTTTTGTGTCCACTTCTGTGGGAGCGTCGCCGGTTTCCATGTCGTTGCCCTTAGCAATAGGCAATGCGCGATCGGGCTATTTCATCCCATTTCTGCCTCACCTTGCATTTGTTGCTAAAGGCCTCGTGGTTGGCCTCAGTTTTGATCCCGTTCTCCCAGCAGTTCTTGCATTTCGGTTCCTCATTTTGTTTTCTACGCGGGCATTTTTCCCATTCATGAGTTTTGTCCGCGCAGTAACTACATGTCGCAGTTTTTTCCCCGCAACAGCTTTGTGTGCCCAAAACCTAGGCATTTAGCACACTGGACCAGAGGGGATTGGTCGTATACTGCGACTTTTTGGAGGTCGATATACAATTTTCCTGCTTCTAGGAATCTTTTGTGGACACTTGGGCTTAGTTCTAGTACTGGGTGGCACTGTAGTTGGTTGCGTGCCCTCTTCCTATATCTGACCCGTATCGTCACTTCTTTAAGTTAATGTCTTTAACCAAGTGCTTGTTTTGAGCCAGAACGTTTTCAATAATGTCCGCGTCCTTGTGGTAGGCCATTACCCCTTTCATGATGAGCAGGGGGTTCGCCGCTTTGGCCGTTTCCACTTTTATTTCTTTACGGGACCTCATTTTGTTCTGGATGGCCTCCATGTCCTCTTTCGTGCTGCATTTCAATATCACCTTTTGGTTCCTGGCTTTTCGGACCCTTTCCACTTTCGCACCTGATTTCTTTGTGTCGATAGCCTCTCTAATTATTTGAAGGACGTGTTCTCCCGTATGGGTTTTGTCCTTTGAGGAGACTATCAACGTGTGATTCGGTTGTGGGTTGGTGATTTCGCAGCCGCTTCTGCGTATGAGGGTTTGGGATTTGTGAGCTTTTATGAGCTTCCGCCAGTTCTCTTTCGAGATTCCTTCCCGGCGTTGGCGGTGTCTGGGCTCTTTTATCCCTCATTGTCTTCATTGCTGATGACATTGCCTCCATTTTTTCTTGCAGCGGCTGCAATTGCTCATGCAGATCGATTTGCACGACTGGATCCCTGGCACTGTTAAGACGTTCGCTGACATTTTCGACTGCCGATTGAACGGCTTTTAGTTGTTCTTCTACCTTTTCGTTCGCGGACAGTTGTTTCGGGAGGTTTTTATTTCGTGGAGTTTTGTTCGACGTTTCAAGCGTTCTAGTTTCATTCTTTAGAGCCCCCATTTGGTTCTGAGTTCATCCAATTGTGCCGAAAGCGTCTTTATGTCTGTTTCCATTTTCTTAGTGGACGGTGTGACGCTCTCTACTTTCGTTTTGATTTCTCCATCTTTATTTCCTTAGGAGGTTTCTATATCTAGTAGTCGCTTCTTCACGTCTTTGTTTGTCTCCTTGTTTTCTCTGTTTCATAACCCAGCCAGTCCCTTATTGATTTTGTTTCGTCCAGACTTTTCGGACGTCTTCGCGCCTGGCTGAGTTCTTCTGTCAGCGTTTTAACGACGTTTGTCAAATCTTTGTTGTGGGCCTTTCTATTCGCACCAGTTCTTGTGCGTGTTTGGCGTTCGGCCTCTAGATTGTATTTATGTCTAGAACGGGAGTCCGAAAGAGCGAGCACGATCTCAGAGTGATTGCAGGCACCCGCTGCGATGCTTTTGCACCTCGCTTCATGTTGCCTGCACCTCCAGGCCTCTTTGCCTTTCAGAAGCAGTTCGTTTGTTTCCTAGTCGCCAGGTCCATCTCCGCCCCTTCCTTTTTCTTTTCGGTAACATGCTCAACCTTCTCTTCTATTTTACTTTCAGAGAGGGCTGAGATGGTGGGGAGGAATCGAACCTTCTTCTATTTCTTTGTGGTGACGAGGGGCAGCTTGTTTGCTCCCATTCTGGACTTTTGTGTTGCGCACCGTCTGAGTTCGACCTGCGTACTGTTTTGCGGGTTGGGATCGCTTTTACGCTTCCCGCTTCACTGTCGGTTTGCACCTCAATGGGCGTTTCACCATCCTCGACTGTAAAGTTCTCAGCCGGGGTTCTGTGCTCTTGATGTGAGATGCTGCAACTTCTTCGATGCGGCTTTGACTCTTTGTCGACATTTTTTATTTATTTTATTTTTATTTAAGTATTTATTTAATAATTTTTGAGTGTGTAATGGTGGTTACCTTTACTGCACAGCAAGCAGATTTGTTAGTTGCAACTATTGCGTTTCGTATCTATTATAGTTGTTTTGTTTATTTAAATTGGTTTTTGAACAATTTTATAATTCTCTGCACTCAACTATTTGTCTCTTTTTCCTTTCTTATTGGCTTTGATGAGACTTAAGGAGTTGTTCAGAATTTTTATTTTGTTCTGTTGTTATTTTCTAGGTGTTAGTGTTAATCCAAATTTTTTGGGCAATGGTTGTTATATTGTTAGTCCGATTTTGTTAGACTTTGTAAACTCGTGTACACGTGCCTAATGACGCACGTTCTGACCGAATTCCGAGAGGTCGCCTTATGAAGGAATGCGGTCGCCGTCCCCAATGACGCAGATTTGCAACTTTCAGTGCACGTGTACTGGCTCGGTCGCCGCGATATGTGGTGCTTTGTCAGCGGGAAATTATTTTTCACCTTTTAGGACTCTGATTTGTAGGACTTTAGGTGTTTTCGAAAACTTCTTTTGACAAAGAGCACTATTTTGGAATATAATCCGTTCTGTCCACTTATCGTATTTGTGCACTTTATGATCTGAGGAAATTTTTGGGGTCGCACCTATTTTCAGCGTGTTTTGTATTTTATGTCTCGGTTTTTCGTTTTTCGCGTTTTGGTGATATGTATATCGGTTTCTATTTTCAAATGAAGCCCTGTTTACATTTAACTTCTGACTCAGCCAATCTTTGGTGACAAATGTCTACTAGGTCACCGTGTGATATATGTCACTTAAGTTAAGAATAGGGTCTTCTTTATGAGATGAGAAATTTTATTTTTCTTCCGGGAAATATTTAGTTTCCTGAGTTCTTCCCATGTTGTTCCTGAGGGATATGGCCTGTGTGGTGCACTTTATTGTGTACTAAGCACGACACTTTACCGATATCGGAACGGTTTTTCTCTTTGGGCACTTTCGAAAACTTTATTTTTAATTTCCAGGATAGCGTCGGGTTCTCACCAGTTGACACCGATATTCGATCACTAAGACACTTGCACACTTTTACACTGTTGTCGGACAGTTTATTTTCGCGGAAATTGTAATTTACATAGTTTATCCGTGAGAGCGATAACGAACGTGTTGCTTGGTTATC